>PDGT01000046.1:1114788-1140695 GCA_003671415.1 Megathymus violae | reverse complement strand
GAAGAAATATCTGATTCTGAATAAGTAATGCCCTTATACAAATTTTGGGTACATATTTTGGTTCCTGTAATTTAATCTTGGTAGAAAATATTCAAATAAATAAACTATATACTACTGTACAGTACTGTTACTGTATTTTTTTATATACCTCTCCATGTTTTTGCAAAATCTTTTCTGTCTTTTAATTAATTAATTTTAGCGTATTATAATTCTCTTTTTTTTAAATTATAAGATAATTACATTAATGTAATTCTAATAATTACAATAAAAGCATATGATAAAATGTACTTTTAAAAATAAATAAATAAAATAAAAAAGGTTTATATAAAAAATGTCATAATATGCAAACTTAAAAAAATATATATAACTTTATCCTTTTCTTTTTAATTAGAAAATTAACGTATAAAGATGTTATTATCTAATATAAAAATCATGTCGTCAGTCACTTAAAATATTCTTAATTAAAAAATACCACTCGAAATTAAAAAAGTAACTGAACAGAATTTTTGTATCAGTAAGGAAAGTGCTTAGAAAATAAATGTAATTATTACTGTAATTACAGACGTCTGGACTTTTCATATAAGATTTTCTTGCCTTTTGATTATGACTTATACCACTACATAGTACCACACACCGACGCATGCAACACACCCAAGCTCTCGTTATCCGCAGGATCCGACACGCACCGGATGCATTCATAATAAATAATATATCGATATAATGTTAAATACGGTGTTTGATTTCCATGTAAAGCCGAGAGCCAGGTCGAGACATTTGTAAAGACGATATATCAGCATAACTTTATTAGTGACGGATTTAATGTATGTATTTAGATAATTTATATGCGTGGTTATTAATTACTGTAGTGTAATCGGTTAATCGAATCGCAATGTCATAATATAAAAACAAAATTTACTTTATATATTACAGCAGAATGACTGAAGTGGACGGCGCTGTCCAAATATCATTTTAATTAAATACGAATTACGTTTATGACCATTTAAACATATGACATAATATAAATACATATACTTAATTACATACAATATGATTGCGGCCTGCGTTAATACTTGGGCTATCTATCTTAGTAGATATTACGGAACTTTGGAAGGTAGGTAGCAATTTTTACCGATATATTCACATGAGACGCCAGGGCCTTTCCGATATGCATGGGATGGCTAACGGGAGGTTTTAGTGGATAAGAATCTCACATAACTCGATTCCTCCGTGCGCGGCCGGGTAAGTGACAAATATTCCCCCTTCCCCCGATACCAAAGAAAATTGTAGCAACTATTTCAAACATAAAGTAGATTTAGCTTTCTTGAAATTAAAAAGTTTATACAAAATAAGGTCATTCATTAAAGAAGAAATACGATTGCTCCTGTGCGCGTCCCTTGTCCTTTCGCAACTAAGTTACTGTAGTACAGTCTTGGGGCCAAGATTAAACATGAAAACAGAAAGAGCAATCCAACGAGTTTAAAATGCTTGTATTCGTTTTTGCTCTAATGTCCCAAGGAGGTAATATATTACTCCATATTTGAACCGGAAGGATATTCTCAACATGACTGCTAGAAGGGATCTCCACTACGCCTGCACTGTCCACAGAATAGTATGGAGCAAAAACCTGAGTGTCTCTTTGAAAAATTAAACTGCCTCGATGATCACTGTTCGAGAAGTCGTGGTGAAGATGCACGAAACCGGCTTAAGCTTCAAAAACTTAAGTTGGAAAGGTTTAAGTGCTGTTTAAAGTTTTCTGCAACAAAAATATGGAATGACCTGCTTCCCCCCTTCGAATACAATGCAGCACAAACTGTTTTAAAGCTCAGTATAAAGCTGCGTTGCTTAGGAAACAACTTGCTGCAGAAAACACACATACTTGATTATTATGTATATTATTATATATATTACATTAATACTATCAAATTTTAAATACGTTTACATATAAATATAAGCATTGATTTTATTTATTTATTTGATCAAGTGGGTACACAAGTGCCAAATTAGGAACACGGTTGTATCTATTATTAGATGATTAATGATTTATAGCAAAATTTTATTGTTAGATACTTGAGAAACAAATAAGAACTTGAGGAAAGTAAGTACAAATTAAAACTTTACGGAGATATTAACAAGCGAACATTAATAAGACATTAAATACTGCATTCCACGTCTCCGTCTTCTTTGCTGCCACTTTCAAAGACCTACTTAAAAACAACCGCCTACTATTTAACAGATAATTAAGCAGCAATAATCCTTATAAGGTAATTAAAATATCGTACGCTTTGTACCGAAAATTGCAAAATGTTCCATACTATAGCTGCTGCTCTCAAGACGGATTGACATGTACCGATTCAGGTCACACAAGTGTTCGCGTGTACTTCGTATTACACTTCGCGCTGATAACCGCACACCAGTTATTATTTTGTGACTTATAAGTAAGCAACGATATCCTAGCAGTTTTAACGTCGGGTTCTCGCATAGACAATACGACTTCCAAACCTGCGCGCACCTAATTTTATGAATATGAGAATTGCATGATCTCAAAAGATTTTTATTTATTTAAACTTTACTACACCCAATGAAATGGCACAAAAGGTGTGCTGATGCTAGAAGCTCTGCCAGCCGACATTTAGGAGAACAGAAAATATCGAAGGTGGTATATATATGAATGATGAATACTTGCTTCTTACCCCTGACACACAACCGGTCTACGGAATCCTAGTACGGGTTGTGAGTGTGTAAGCGTTTATTTATTTATAACAATTCCTACATAGCTTCGACAGCCGATGGATTGTAAACTGTGAAAACCTCGTCAAAATAGGGTTGGTAATTATAGATAATGTTTACGCCAATGTATAACTTCTTCTTGGTTGGGGACTGATAATAAAGTACCTAGGTCATACTGAATATAGTAAGACCATCCTTAGCAGTTATCTATAGCCATGATGAATCAAAGCCCCTCGCTGTCCCCTCGGTCATTTAATATCCATAAAATCCATTCATACTATTTCTCATACAAAATAAAAAAATAGTGCACTGAAGTGTAAAGAAAGTAATGTTGTTGTTGAGACACAATTATATATATATTGTAATGTAATTCAGTTGAAAATGTGTATCACTTACTTAATAATATCAAATCCAAGCTTTACGTAACAACTTAGGTTAAATGATTAATACACTATCCTAAAAATATTGAATATGGAGACGTGTTCCTGTGACATCTATAGTAGTTATTTCAGTGTTAACCCAATTGATATGAAACTTTGCATACATATAAAGGGCGACTTTAAATTAATTATGTTAGTGCCGGATAGGTGGCGCTGGTGGCAGTGATTTTTATCTTTTGAACCATAGGTAGAATTGATATGAAATTTTGTATATATGCATGTGGCAGCATTGGAACACTAAAAAAACACTAATACTAAACAAATTGTTCCCGGGTTGGTAAACCAACAATTTTATTGATTGATTTTTTAGGTGAGGCGAAGTGCACCGGGCATCAGCTAGTAATTATATATTTTTAATAGTTCTCACGAATACAGTTTAAGCGATCCGCTCATTCTCAGCGTTGTCAAAATTATTAATGTCATCGTATTTCGAACCTAATTAAGCATTCACGATAATACTAATTTATCGAATACGAGTATGGTGATTTGTTTATCTTAAGACTTTATTATACGACTATGAATAAAATTTATTACTTGCAATTAATTTATCATTTGCAAGGCAGTGTTACAGAATCGTTCTAAGCAAAACCAGAGGACAATGAAGTTTCAAGGGGGAGTGTACAATAAATAATATTTTGTATGAAACATTACAGCAGGACAGAATAGTGAAAATAAAAATATATATATTAATAAAAAAATTAAAAAAAAATATATATATATATATATATATACATATATATATATATTTAAATATATATATATATATATATATATTAACGTACACGAGAATTTTAGAATAACTATATATATATATATATAAATATCACAACACTATACAACAATTTTCACGCGATAAAACTAAGTAGAAAACTCTTGCTCTGTGCAAAATATACAAAAAAACGCGGTGAACTTCAAATTGAACTCCTGTCAAATCAGGTTGCATACTGTAAATTATATAGTTGTTACGACATAGTATTACTGTTATGACATAAAGTTAATTGTGTCCCTCTTAACGAATGCTTTATTGTTTGATGATACCCTTGAGAAAAATTTACCAACCTTCTTATACACCACAAAAATCAGACATCGTTTATTTATGGTATACGACTGTGATTAGATCAATGAACTCTTCATGTGTACCAAATTTCAACTTTATTCTACCGACAAAATCGCCATGACACACGGTCAGACATATAAGTGATACGAAGTGTTCAATTTTTCCTTGGACGAATGAAATCGTAAAGCCGTAAATCGCCGTTTAGCTTAAGCGGGGCAATTGAACATTGTCAATAGGGTGTGTGCGTTGTTTTGACTTAAGTGCATGTATATAAAAAGTTATATATATAATAGTAATTAATGAAATATGCGCATAGGACTGGATAGCTTGTTCTCGTCGGTGGTTCCGCCTACTTATGATGTCGGAATCTTCAAGAGGAGCACGAATATGCTTTATAAGTGTATTTAACATCTTAGACTTCATCACCGCTTACCATCAGGTAGAATTGTAGAACGGAACATTCATTGACGTAAAATTATTAATCAATTCAATAACATGTTCAAAATTGGATGACAGTTGTTACATATCAACGGAGTTACAATATTATCTCTGCATCGTACTCCTGTAGAATAGGGAGAATGCAAAGGAAGTCGCTGGTACACTTTAGTATCATGCCTAGATCCCGGCGCGATACCAATTTCAATAATTTGGTCGAAACTCATTTCGAAACCTGGTTGCAATTAAGGGCTTGTTACTGATCTACAGATAAAACATATCATTGATCAAATAATTAAACTTGCATAATATTTTAACGGGCAGTTAAGAGCTTACGTATTTTGACGTGTTTATTTTACGCGCTGTGAACTTTTTGATTACGATACGAAAGGGCAGCTCGCATTTATCCACTTTGACATTTCAAATTATATTCGGATACATGTATAAACTCTGAGACTATTTTACTAATTTTTATTATTCGTGTACACGTAATGGTTTAATTAAAAGAAATTAATAAAAAAATAAATTAACTTATTAAAAGAACGATATACATAATTAGTAGAAATGTGTTTTTTTTTTATTTTAAAACTTTTTTTACAATACACCATAAATAGGCCAATAGATAAGACAAATTTGACAAGAATCAATTATATAATGAATATAAAGACATTTCATTTTATTTATATTTTATATATTTATTTCTCAAACGATCATATTTAGACAGAATTGTTCTAGATAACTGTTGAGACTTAAATAATCTTTAGCAGAATAATATGCATTGTAAGTATAAACAGTAACATATTGTTGTATTATATTATCTTTTTTTATCCATTTTATATTTGTTAACGAGACAATCGCTGATATCTGCTTAGCCCAAAGGATGATTGGAAAGAAATGCTTTCAGCATTAAGTTCGCTTTTCAAAATACACTAGATCAGATGTAATATAGTCTATCTACTCCCATGCTTTAAATCCTGTATGAAAGATTCTGAAACAGCTTACTGCCATCATTAAAACACTCAATGTCCTAATAACCATTATATCATCCAAACGGATGATATAATCTTGTACTGAATTTCATAATAACACCCCATTGTTTTTTTTTTCAATCCCTTCTATGCAAAGCGTTTACTCAACAGACAGCCACATTCTTACTGCTCGATATGTAGTATCTGTAGTAAGAATTTCAAAAAAAGAACATTGTCATTCACTTGCGTTTCACTACCAGAACGCCGTGCGCGGTAAAAAATAGTAGATTATTCAAATCCCCGTCTTTTTTCTGCGATATTTTTATTGTTTTGTTTTGATTCATATTATGGGTGTAGATAAAGTCTTGTATGCAACTGTTGATAATTAGGTATTAAAACACTCTAATGTGTGTTTATCACATTCGTGTTTTAGTACCCCTTATTATACAACAGTTACATAATAAGTATAAAATAAATGAATATAATATGTTGCAGTGACACACAATTTATTTAAGCTTGGGATAGAATTTATATACATATATTGTCTGACAAAAACTTATTTCAGATGTTGCTAAGGATTTGTTTCAACTTTATTAAATGAATGTCGAAACATAATTATGAATACGATGAGTATGATGAAATGAAATGAAATAATATTTTATTCGAAGTTGGTTTTTACAAACACTTTTTGAACGTCAAACTACGCCGTCGCTTCAAAAAATCCCTACCGTGAGTGGTCTCGGAAGAAGAAGCTGCAAGAAACTCCCGAAGAGTTTTTTTTTCCTACTCACAGTTACAGAACGCACTTAAACTGGCTTAATATTAAACTCATATCCAAGCCGTCTTATCCTGAAAGTAATCATCAAGTTTGTAATAACCTTTCCGCATAAGAATGCCTTTGACGTGAGTTTTAAATTTACAATATGACATTTCTGTCAATTTTAATGGAATTTTATTACGAATATTTACACATCTACCCATGAAAGAGCCACCAGTTTTGCTTAGTCTGAAATTTGGAACAATCAGTTTAGCCTTATTCCTAGTATTAATATTATGAACATTACTCTTTCTAAGAAAACTTTCAGAGTATTTTTTAACGTACATAATATTATCCAATATATATCGTGATGCTACAGTTAATACATCAATTTCTTTAAAGAGATCTCTAAGGGAATCCCTAGGCCTGAGGTTGTAAATGGCGCGTACTGCTCATTTCTGTAATTTAAAATCGTCTTAATATCTGCAGCTGAGCTCTACAACAACAGACCATAAGACATCACACTATGAAAGGAGGTAAAATAAACTAATCTTGCTGTTTCTACATCCATTAAGAGCCTCACTTTCTTAACAGCGTAGGCAGCAGAGCTAAGTTTCCCTGACAAGATTTCAATATGAGGACTACATTGTAGTTGTGAGTCTATAGTGATTCCAAGAAATGTGGTAGAATTCACTAGTTCAAGCACTTCCTTATTTAAAACAATATGAGATGGCACTTGTCTAACATTTGGTAAAGTGAATTTAATATATTTTGTTTTTTTAGCGTTTAACACAAGGTTTATTTTTATTACATGTAAACCAGTGTAACACTTGCGAAATAGTATTATTTACATCGTCAAAGCATTGTTTCCTCCTATCTGCTTTAAAAAGTAAGAAGGTGTCATCAGCAAACAATACAGTTTTACACAAGTCCCTAGTAAAATAAGGAAGATATTAAAAATAGTAGTGTTCCTAATATTGATCCTTTGGGGACCCCCAAGGTAATGTTTGACCCTGGGGATTCTTTTCCGTTGATAACTACTTTTTGAATACGCTTAGAAAGATAAGATTTTATAAGGCTAACTGATTGTGTGGAGACACCATACTGCCTAAATTTAATCATTAATATATTATGGTCGACACAATCAAACGCTTTTGAGAGGTCACAGAATATAACAATAGTATCTTGCTTGCACTCCGAAGCATCAACAAGTTGTTTAAAGAGTGCTATGCCTGCATCAGTGGTATTTTTTCCTCTAGAAAAACCAAACTTATTAATGTGAAATAATTTGTTTATTGAAAAATATGATAGTAGCTCTGATTGTAAATAATTTTTTCAAAGATTTTACTAAGGGCTGACAAGATGGAAATTGGTCTAAAATTAGTGAGGTCGCTTTTATCACCAGTTTTAAATAGAGAAATTATTTTAGCATGTTTCAGTAGATTGGGGAAGCTACAATCTTCAATACATTTATTGAAATAATACTTAAATGAGGCGCAATGGAATAAATTATTGGTTTTATTATAACTGTGGAAAGACCCCAAAGATCACTTGTTTTCTTAATTAAGAAAATTATGATGATTACTGAAATGGCCTGGTCAATATTAAAACACTATTTCAAGAGCCATTAAATGTTAATGACGTTAATTGACACATTTACACCTACGAGTATATACTTACTGCCATACATTAGTGTATACAATAACGAAATCGGTTAAGCCGTTTCTGAGATTAGCGCGAACAAACGCACAGACAAACAGACAAAAATTCTAACAACTATTTTTATGGGTTCTATTGCGTTACTAATGGCCTCGTAAAATGTTTTTTTTTTCTCATATAATCGTTCATGTTCAGAAAGCGATCAGTTAGAATTTTATTATAATATGTATAGATTACAGGAACGCGCACAGATCACATGTATAATGTATGGAGTAACCGAAATGTACGATAAAATTTTCAATACAATTAAACTTATACATACATACGTGTGTATATAGGTATAAAAATAAGTAGTCCGATTTTCATGGACTTTTTTAGGAGAAAATTCGCTACGTCACTAGTAAGTTATCAACTGTAGCTGTTTTAATTCATAAATGTATATAAATGAAAATTAAAAAAAAACGCGACTGAATAAACTGACATTGCAAAAATACAAAATACTTCCGAGAAATAGTAAATAATAAGATACATACATATATACAATATAGCTTTCGTTTAGGCACTTCGTTTTTCATATGTGCCTGAAATAAGAAAATTTATTATCTATTGTTGTATTAAAAGCTTGTGCAATTCGTTGTGCTCAAAACATAACGTTAAACTTTACATACAATATTCCATTCCTAGAGAACTCTGCATGCACTTTTGATCTTCTTGCTAAACCAAATACCAATTGTCGACAACTCGATAGAAATCCAATGATATCAATTACAGGAGTACCCTTCAGCGACTTGTACTGCACAGTAATGACTTGTATGCTATCGGCTTTTAACTCTAGCAATAAATTTCGATTTGTGTGACATTCCCACAAGTTACTACAGTTGAGCTCGATTTCATTCAACGCGGTTGATACTTGACCGTGACTTTGATATGCCTTTATAAAATCTGCTTTATTGTAAAACCTTATTTAAGAAATTTTGATCTTCAGTTATCTTATTGCATTCATATCTCATTAAGTTTCAATTATGGATAAAGATTAAAGAATTTTTACGGAGAAAATTTCAAAATAAAATACCAATCAATATTACAGTTAAGAGAAACATGCTTTTTGTAGTAATAAGATCTAATAATAGAATATGTTTAATAATAATACTAAATCATATGTTGTACTGGTTTAAAATATTATTAAGAAAATAAAGGGTCATACAAATTAAAATATTGTTTTACTTTCGAGTGAATGCGTGATGTTATGCAGCTTCGTAATCGTAACCAAAACAATCGGATATCCGAAATAAAAATATATCCGAAAACGTAACTGAATCCGATAAAAAAGTTTCCTATAATTTCGAATACGGGCAGAGTCTAAATGAAACAAGGACCTAATGACAGGTTTTCGCCAACCGAGCTGGTACGCTTACTACGTCGCATTTATTTTTAGACAGTTTTATTATTTAATTTTTAAAGCTATTGTTTTTTCAGTGATTATAATACCTATAAATTAGGTCAAACTGAAACTTTTTTCATACTAATACCTGTAACCGTAACCGAAATCGGTAAAATATTATTCATATATCCGTATCTATATCCAGATCCGAAATATCGTATCGATAACATCCCCAGATAGAATATGGTTGGTTATTAAATGATGATGGCGAGACGAGTAAGATTTAGATTACAAGATTCTATTGTATATACAAGACGAGATTATATTTTTATATTGTATACAAAAATATTTACGAATATGACTTTAACAAACATTTTATTATCCCATAAATAATACTTTTAATCCGAGATTATTTCACATTCATTAAAAAGCCATTAATTCTGTATTCACACTAAAAGAAACTGTGCGAGACCACGTAACCATTTCTAAATAAAATTTAAACCGTTATTTTATATGGAGAGATGCACTCATCTTGCATGTTAAAGCATTCAGATTTATATTTATAGCTGGTGATAAAGGTAACATTATGGGTAGGGTTAAGAAATTTATAAATATTATTCTATTATTCATAGCACCCACGAGATTTGATGTCGGTGTTATGGACCATAGGGTTACGTAAAAACGAGAATGTTCTCGTTGATATCCGTTTTGATATCGACGAGTGTCCTTCGTGGCCAGACAGCATGTCGCCTTTCTGTGTCACAATAAAAACCTTTAGGACTCCGTGACCTCCATTCGTTAAGATCTTTAAAATTCTGAGAACGAATTGCTCTTACTACTTCTTCAAAAGTAATAAATACTTTCTAGAATGTTTATTTATGTATCATCCTGGAGCTACGGTAACGGTTCGTCGGTTGCAGGTTGCGTATCAATTGGTGCATAAGATATTTAAGCAAAATAAACCGGTACCAAAAGTGTTACGATGACACAAAAACATCCCCGCGTCGGCCTTTCTCTGCACTTGAACACGTTCGACAAATAAATATATTAAATGTATTTTGCCAAGTGATTTTTCTTATCTATAAGATACAATACAATCAATGCTCACGTTATTTATTGTATTATTACGTATTATATAGATTACACGTATCTTTTGTATGTAAACCATCCGTTACTACTCCGCAAAGGAGATCGTAGTTCGAAGTCGGCACAAACTTCTAATTTTTAAAATTAGAAATCAATTATAATTGGCTTCGGTGAAAGAAAGCATTGTGAGAAGACCTGCACACCTGAGAGATTGCCATAATTTTCACGAAGATGTGTGAGTCCACTCCGAAGTAAGAAGAGACCAGAGAACGAGAAAACGAGAAAAGAATATTGATACAGTGAAATAATACTGATAAATTTGGTGGCGAAATATACTTAATTTTCTGCTTAATAATATTCTTAATACTGTTAAGCAAACAAGCAGCTGGTAGGCAGACTTTACGTTATCTATTTGTATGGGTTTAGAAACAGGGTTTTGTACAGGATTCCCTATATAGACTAGTTATAACTAATAACAAAACAGAGAAATTTTGGATGGTTCAGATAGTAACTGTTTATCAATGAATTGCCTAAACCCTCATACATTCATACTCTGCACGAAGTAAAAAAATATGCATGATAAATAAGTCGAGATCCGAACATTTTATCTATCAACCAAAGTCTGTCGCCAGAATCGAATCTCAAACTGGACAAGAAGGATCACTGCTAATTGGGCTGCAATAAAATCCATGCAACATTAAATACACTTATAAATAAAATGTAATAATCACTTGATGCATATTATAAACTTCCTGTCAAAAATAAATACTCAATGCGTATTAAAAATTATAATATTTTCATTTACGAACTATATTACCAAATCGTCCTTAGTTTAAAGAAAGTACATCCTGTCCGTGACTCGAGCGACCTTTCAACTGTACGTAATCACACACGTGCAAACATTACACATTTCGACCTGCACGATACAGATATTAATTGCATCCGATGCTAATTACCAAATAAATACTCAATGCCACGCGACCTGTTACTCTCGTGAATCCTCATTCATTTATTAATGTATTATATTAACATTGGAAATGAACGACGAAGCACGATTTACGAAATCGATAATTATTTCGCGTTATCATAACATTAATTATATACCAACGTATCAACTTAAATACTCGAGTCTGTTTTTTCTCAATAAAGATCAATCAGAGCCGTCAAAACCTTCGAGATAAAACAGGGTGATTAACGTTACATTTGTTATTAATTTCACTCGAAGGCACATTTAGCGAGACCAGTATCAAATCAATTGCTTAATTATTTGATTGATTGAATCCGCAGCGTTTCATCTTACGGTGTCAAAGTAACACAATTTATTTGTGAATGTTTTGATGGCCGATAACAAAATCATAATGCGTTATTACCAAACTATTTATGCTTAATTAATTACAATGCGTACAAACAATACAATTTAAACCGAACACAACGGCGATAGAGCAACCTCTGGAAAACAATATGTAAATTAAAATTAAATATTTTAGTATTGTTTACAGAAGTCACATAGAGTTATCTCCACGCTCTAATCGTAACATATTATGTAGGGACAGTCGATAAGTCACATAGGAAGTACATGAACAGCATAATTTCTTCCAACATTTGAGTTTCTAAAGGCATCATGAGTGTCTTCTGTGCTAAACGAGAGCTCGGGAATCGTGGCACCATCTGTTGCTTATGAATAAAGACCCCACTAGGTCGGTAACGAATAGTTACACCTGAATATAAACAAAGGATGATCGAATTACGGATTAACTCAATAAATACCTCACATAGTGTATAAATAAATAGTAATATACATAATAGCGTATAATATATAATAGTGTTGATATAATAGCGTTCAAAATATAAGGTCGTTTAATTATTTAACTTAGTTACGATGATAATTGTTGGTTAGTAAGTACCTCGTAGTACGTAGTAGAATATGGTAAGGTTAATTAAAAATTAAATTAAATTAATACACGCTAACATAGTAGACTTTTCCGTTTCACATGATATGGATATCCATGGTGGAAATAATCATAATCAACCAAGATTCAAAATCATAACTTAAAGCCAACTGGTCCGGAATCGAATATAGGACGCTTCATTCCACAAACGATGCCTTTTCCATCTGGTCTGCTGGGCTATATTGAAGGATCCCAACAATATTTTATAAAAACTGACAAAACATTTTTTGCCAAGGCAGCATTTCGATATTCCTAATAGATCAGCTGAACTTTTAGGGATTAAATCTCATCACTAAGATCTTCACTGATCCCCTTTTTGTATTTTTTTTTTCTTTACTTGGACAGTAAACCTGTGCCCTTACGATAAATTTCATAGTATTATGATTATAAATTTAGTTCGGTAGTCCTTTCCTCTCTAGTTCCATTTTGAATGAGCGTATAAGTAATTCCCGAATTGACATAATTTTGTTTGCAAATAACTGATAAAATAATTAAGTTACAAACTTAAAACTCTATTATACCTATTTCAGTGTTTTAGAAGTGTGCAAATTATGCCACATCGCATCCAGAAACAAATATGGCGGCGGTTGCTTTGAACTTGTAATAGGTCACTAGCGCGCTAGATTAGATGTGAGGCAGGAGAGAAATCGCCATCTTACGAACAACGATTCTTGCGAATAGTAGTAACTAACAATAACAAACAACAATATAATATAGTAACTAACAATAAAATTTGAATAAAAACTAGAAAACCTTCTTTCCAGTTTTGTTCTTCAAAGCAATTAATAATATGCAAATAGATGTAATAGGCGCATAGACGTCATCTGTACGAGTGTGACACAACAATAGGAGACAGACGGAACAATATCGGCGGTACAATATTAATTTACATGTTAATCGGTCTATTGTTTCAATAGGAGTAACAAATTTAATGCTGCCGTCAAATAATTGACTTGTGTAATAGAATTTTTAAGTCAGGAGCTACTGGTATATAGGACTATCATATCGATCGTAATTACCTGTTTCGGTCAGGGAACGACTATATAAGGTGTCATCGATGCGTACATTATTACTACTCTACTGCGTACTCTTTCACGCATGAGATATACGAGTATCCATTGACTCCTTCGTCATTCGATGGCTCTCACCTTATTGTTTTGTATATATTCGCTTTATTTTCTTCTTAAATATTATTTTAACTATCAAACTTTTAGAATTACTTACCTTGTTTGTTTAACAGGATTTCGGGTTAGATTCTCAGTCAAAATATTAATTTAATGAAAAAACTTTCATGGTATTCTTAACATTTCGACATTTGTATTATAATGTATATATGTATACGAGTACGTCCGCATTATTACGAAAATAGTATTAAACCGGGACAGTCTGTTTATTTTTTTATCCAACTAAGTGTGGGAATTTTATATGATTAGGAAGAGAACAAAGTAAAACTCAACGGCTAAAGTAAACGATAATGATAAATTAATCGATTAATATCATATCCAATCGATACCTACTATGAATGACTTCGAATGTTACGTCAAATTTAACGGGACCATAGATCGGCAATATTCGACTGATGTTTGATTGTTAGGCTTAAATTCGACTGTCATGCCGTCGCATGGGATAACTCTTAATCGTGACTCTATTGACAATAAATGATAAGTGCTTTACAATTTTATCAGGCTTCATAGCTATGTAATGTTTGATAGGTAATTAACAGTAACAAAACACTTGGTACGGTATGAAATTTGACCTCAAGCAGTGAGTGTTATTATTTTACCTTTTTTTAATGTATTTAAAATATTTTCAGCCATCAATCATCGAAATGATTGATCAGGTGCATGAATTTGTCTTTTATATTGTAAAAAATCGCTTATATTGACACAGCGAAGGTTATTCTGAAAAACGACTAAAATCTTACGCCGAGTAAACCTGTTTTTCGGCCCAGTAACCAGAGAAAGTGTTACAATTCACAAGGCATTGCTTTCACTCTATCAAAACTTTTATCTTGGGAGCGCAAGAAAATATTTAGCAGGTAGCAACTTTAATAGCTATTTGTGTAACAAGAGGGCAAATTTCTTTTTTCGTTGTGAGTTTAACTTCCAAGCACAAGGTTTGAAATGCACAAGAAGCAAAATTACTTGTTTGTGACACACAACTTTACAACTCTTTTATGAGAAAATAATTATTTTTTGGTTAATATTTGATGTTGATTTATTATAAAATGACATGATCGAACGAATTGTCCTTAAAATCACGATTACATATGAAACATAATATTTTTCAACAAAAAAAAATACAGCATTTAAAAATATTTTTCGGAAGAATATTTGAGTTTTTGAACGTCTCGTGAACCAATGGAATTAAAAATGTCGATTCGCAGCGTTCTGAATTTGAAATAAGTTTTGCCAGCGTTATTTTTTGTGTCTGGGCCATTCATTTTCGACAACCTTTTTGCTATAATGACTTAGTATTTGATGATAGAAATAGTTCCGTCGGGTCGTGTTTGTACCGGTCTGATGTAGGTCAAGTGCAATGGAGTCGCTTAGCGGTCTGTTGTCCGCACATTACGTCACGTGCGCTAACATTCAACAAATTGCAACGTGGTCAAAACGCGCTCTACAAATTGCTATCGAAGTCCGATTTATAATATTTGTTTATTACAATCTTTATTAATCTAGTAAAGGGAGAGTGCTATATTGTTGAGTTTGTCTGTGCGGAAGGTACCTAATGTACGGAACTACGGCACCTTTTAGGAAAATTCTTTTACCATTTGAAAGGTACTTTTTCTGGAAGTACTTTTAAAAATGTTGTAATGTACAATTTTTGTCCCCTATTACTGTTATGTAGTTATCACATTCAACCGATGGAGGTGAAAACATAAAATTAAAGTTTGTAAATCTTATACACTATATGAATTGTAGACGCTCTACGCCTTTCGTAGTAATAGTGTATAATATAGATACCCACAAAATATTTTTTCACCGTTTCGGTCCTTTGTTCATTACAGGTATAACTTACCAAATATTTGTTATTTTAAAACGTGTTGTTTAAAAGATGTGACGAGGAGTTACTTCCGCCGTTTCTTCTCCTCAATATTAAAGCAAATTTTTGTGACGGTAGTAGAACTAAAAATGATGTGTATAAGTGTATTTACAGAATACACAATAATCAAGTCATTTTGATTTGATTTAATCTATAAAACATACTTTATTTCAGTGAAACACCAATGATTTTACAACAATATCATAATTTAAGATGAAGTCATTAAAACGAACAGACGAATGTATTTAATTTGTGATTCAGTGTTGACAACATAAAAAATATTCTGTATGTTTTACCATGAACGGTTATACGTCGAGATTATTTATTGATGAATAAATAAATTTGCAATTTCTCTAAATCGTTTTCAAATGAGTGAGCGGTGTCGAGGTCGGCTAGATATGAATTGGCAGCGACGTAACGAACTCATTGTACATTATGTGGGTAAATTAATTTTATATCTGCATAATAAGCCTCCTCATTGAACTGAAAAGTAAATATTGCAACATTCGTAAGATTAGCGATGTTTGAGCAACAGCTACTCTTTAGGCTGATAGTTGGGCTCCGAGGTTGCCTATCGAGTGTTATAAAAATACTGTAATAGCTCATCAAGTTATCATTAAACTTCGACGAAACTAAATCTGTACATCCAATATTTGTTCAAAATTATAATTTATCACGCTTTAGACATACCTAGGTGAATCTTTTTAAAGTTGTTGAACTCTATGTCCGTTAGAGCATCACGCAAAAACCACTGAACAAATTAAGATAAAGTATTGTATGAAAAAATTAAATTATATGTCAAAAATATGTCAAAATTTAGGAATCTTTACATCCCGGAAACTGTAACTATTCCCGCGGTATTTTCCTAAACGAATCAAAAGCATTTTCTAGTTATTTCAATAGGAAGTTATTCGTAAAATCCATTTCCTAAATCTATAATTCAAGTGTTACGACTTTTTACTGAAATAAACTTCTTTAAACAAAAATTCATGCACTTCACCATCGAACGTTATCGCATTTTTTTATGTTAATAGCCGACGAACAAGCAGACGAGCCACCTGATGGTAAGTGGTCACCGTCGCCCATGGACATCAACAAGACCAACGGTATCACCGATGCGTTGTCGACCAGGAAATACCAGGTGAAGAAGGTAAGAAAGAAAGTACTGGCTCTCAAGCCCCCAGCCGGAACACGACGAGTCATTTGGCGGCTGACTCAAGCAGGACCTAAGCTGGTAGCTAGCCAGGCAGGCTTCACGGAAAGATAAGAATACCACAATTAATATCAACGACTTAATAATAATACTGATAATATAATCCATACGCGAAGCCCTACCACCAAGTAAAACGTAATTTCGTATTTCGTAATTCTCGTTTACCCGCTGTGCTTTGAACTTTCAAGAAAATCACACACAAGGGGAAACGTCAATATCAATCAGCATTTCACGGTTGCTTGGCTCGTTAACTAATTACAAGCGTGCCGTATCATAGCTATAATAGATTGTCGGTTTGTCTGGCGGCGAGCTCGGACGGATACAGCCCTGAGTTTCAATTTATTTCTATTGAACGCCGAGTTGTTCATTGTGTGACACTGTGTGGAAAATCGTAAAAAAAACCGTAGATCTGTTCAGTCTTAGAATGTATAATACATAGTACCCACATTCAATTATATAATACGCATGATTTGAAACTAAAAATATTTTCTACAATTATTTTTAAATCTTTCTGTATTTGTAAAAATGTATTTAATAATAATAATAATAATAATAATTATCGTTTATTTTCCACCACAAATACAAAAGAGTGCCACAATATTGATATTAAAAACTGTGTAGAACTAAAGTATTATTAACTAAACCTAAAGTATTATTAACTAAACCAGGCCCACCGCAACAGTAGTTACAAGTTATTTACCAATTTAAAAGTTGCATAGAGAACTTATGAAAGTAAAACAAGGAATAGACTTGTGTAAATGAAAAACATGGTAACTTAAAAGAAAAATTAAATAGTGGAACTGAAATAACTTATCGATAAAATAAAAGTAAAGGAATGTAAGTGTACTGATAATTATATTGCGCGAAACACATGTACGTGCGTGCCCACGCGTGCGCCCATTATAAGCGAGTGTGTGTGTGTGTGTGTGAGAGAGAGAGGGATTAAGAGAGAGGGCACGCATGCAGGAAAGCGTCAATGGGTTAATGGATATAGTAGTAATAGTTGTAAAATAGTAGTACTTAAATAACGATTTTAAGGAGGGATTCAGTGGTGTCATAATTAATACTAAGGAGGTATTTTGTTGTATATTCTTTGCATTTGTATGAGGTGAGTGGATAAAGGTTTAGTTTTTTATGTAGCAGATTGTAAAGATGAGGACCCATATAAACAAAGAATCGTTGAGTGAATGATTTTCTGACGGTCGTATAATTAACCACAGGATGGTTACGGCGCGTCGATTGGGGATGATATGCAGTAAGTCGGTGTTGTTTTAGAACGGTATTAAGAATAAATAATTGGCGCACAGTTAAAACTTTTGCTATACTGTATAGGTCAACTGTTGGAAAGCAAAAAGGTTTAGATAAACTGATTTTGAGGATGGCCCTTTGTGCCCGTTCAAGCTGTATAAGAAATGACTTGGCTGCGCCCCCCCACGAGGTAATGCAGTATGATAAGACAGACTCACACATAGCTTTGTAAACCATTTTCATGACATCAGAAGTTGCAGAGGAACGCAACTGTGAAAATATATACATAAGTTTACGGACTCTAGCTGTAATTGAGTTAATATGGTAGCGAAAATTTAAGTTTTTGTCTAATACTACACCGAGGTATCGTAGCGAGTCAGAGCGTTCTAGAGTGTAATTTGAGGTATTAGAGTCGTTATTTATATGAACAGTTGTTTTAAAATTCGATGTATTAGGAGGAAGTGATGAATTTCGTATTGCGAACGTAATGAGTTTAGTTTTATCAATATTTAGTTTTAATCGATTTAAATGTAACCATTCACAAACTACGTCAAATCCTTTCTGAGCTAGTGTAAAGGTAGTGTTCCATTTAATGATTGATGATAACAAAAAAATATATTTTAATTTTCTGATTGTTTATATGTTATGTATTTTTTACATATTATATACAACAACAACGCTAGATATTACTTAACTTAGTTGATAGTATTTTGCAACAATCCGCAAGCACAATGTATGATGGTATATACTTCTATTCATGCATAGAACCTCCCTCCCACAAAGGAAAACATGGATTTATGATAAATAAAAGTATATACCAACACACATACCGTCAACAACACGTGTTTCGCACCGAAACAGAGCATCATCAGGGTAAGTAGACTCTACGAGTGTTCACCGCAAAGTGCACTTCACTTTGCAAGTGCGAATTGTTGCAAAATAAATTTATACTAATAATGATAAATAATAAACGTCAACACACCCACACCCCCGCATTAGGATTCCCTGTGTCGCGGGTGGCGTGGACATACACATATATGACATTACAAACACCCATGACCCGAAAACAAATATTTATCTTTCACATAAATGTCTGCCCCGGTCGGAAATCGAACCCAGGACCCCTCGCTCAGCAGGCAGGTTCACTACCAACTGGGCTATGGGTATGGTTATGGTATGGTACTAATTTAATATTACATAATTATCGAATGACAATGTGATACAATAGGAAGTAAAATGTACACATACAATTATATGCTCGCTGGTCCCAAGAATGTCCGCAACGGGTGCATTTTACTTAAAATGATATTGTATAATTGTACAATAAACATATTATATTATACAAATGCAACACAATAACTTCATCATATAATCATTCATATATTCTCATCATATAATTAATTTCAAACATAATCGAGTAAATTCATCGTGACAAAGAGGGTAGTGGTTAAGGCCCTCCAGTATTGTCGAATAACTAAACATAACGCGTGCGGTCACGTAATCAAAATCTTAGTAAGGTAATGGAGTGATTCGCAACACAGAAGATTGCTCTTGTCACTGTTAGCGTTGCTTCCGGCGGCTACCTACTACATAAACTAACACTAGGCTTGTTACATACGTACATGACGGTAGATCCTCTTGTGACGCACTGTGCGCGTGTTGATGTCCGCGTGTATTCGGTCGCATTTTTGTCTTGCTATCATTTATCTGTTTTACTACGGGCAGACTCGCACGTTGGGGTGTACGTTTGCTTTCATTTCATTTTGAGATCAAACACCTTCTAATACGTCAAACTTCCAAATTATAAATGATACTCTTCTCCGTTTTTCTAGGCTCCTGGGCTGGCAAAAGGCGAGTCCACGTCTTTTTTGAGTCCTAGCGTTCGTTCACGAAAGAATATTGCGAATTCTTTTTTTTTGTTTGTAAACCGGTTAAACTAATAAATCGTATGTTGCCGAGTTCCCGATCTAGGGTAAGTTTTAAATTGCACATAAAATTATTGTATTCTATCAAAACTGCTTTATGTGCAAATGGTCTTTTACTTTATTTACGTTGAGTATCTTGTAGCCTTTAGCTTGATAGCCTCCTATCCTATTACAATTGTAAACTCCGTTCTAGTAGCACCACCACAACAAATCTGCTACGCTTACTCTTCTAAGTAATGTCGATGGCGAGCTTCCAGATTAGAATGTAGTAAAACTAATTTTAAATTATTGATTTTAACCTTTTCGAGGATTGAGGTTCACATAACCCCCTTACATCATCCGTACGGGCGATACCAGTATACGGTATTTGACACGCCACGGCTACGTTGCTGCGCGCTGTGTCTTTGAGCTATTGTACTCGTATGTTACGTGAAGTGTCGTTCATCAGATGTCGCTCGATACATAACGACCGGGCGTCCCGCTTTGAACGAAACAGTCCAACTTTATAGGTCCCGCTGTCCCCAAAATACACATAAAGTCCCGCTTTGATAAAACGTAACCGTAACTAAAATTTCTCGCCCGCGTTGTGATTGTGTGATTTATAGGTCAGTATCGCTATATTACCCAGAAATTACTTTTTAAACAAATAAAAACCCAGTCCACCAGAAACGAGTATCCTATGTTTGAATGATTAGTAAGAGCCTTCTGCTCTGACAGTAAAAATGAATGGTCACGTTGCGTATACATCGCACCCTTAGAATGAAAGGGACTTAACTCAAAAATTACAATTTATGGGAAATGACGAAGAAAGTTTTCAAAAATGTATGGTCTTGAGTAAATTTAAAGAGACTGATGTACATATGAGGTTTTCCCTTTTTCCCTTTCTCACTCATAATTCGGGCTCTTTTTCACCATGGGGTTTTAGAGTAGGCTTTTTTAATAAATTTATAGTAAAATCTGGAATTTCAGGAATTTTGAGTTATGTCACTTTCATTCAAAAGGTGCGACATGATCAGCATTCCTCTATTTGAATCCCTGGACTCTATACTACCCAGTTTAACCACGATGGCACTTGCGTACTATGGTAGGATACTTTAACAGCCTGGTTAGCTGCCACTTTGCTTTTAAAATCTAGTACAATAAGCGAGTCCCCCGCTTTCATCTTGACCAGCAACGCATCGGTGATATATTTGATGGTACACAAATATCAATCTGTGTGCTCGTTTGTCGACTATTTAAAAAACAAAGAAACAACATCATAATACATATAATAGATAGATAATTGGATAGACGGTGATCAATATACTGGAAAAAAAATTGTAATTGTAAAAATTAGTCTTGACCGACCCGGGGTGTAGTGATTCCATTTTATTGCTCTCAAGTGTATTTTTATCTCTATTGTAATCAAAAACTGATTACATTACAATTGTTCTATGTAGTCCATAATCATCTATGGCTGTATATCGATAATTAACTATAACAATTCCAGATATACATTGACATTAGATTAATGAAGTATAAAACATAATGAGCCTATCGAAGAAAGAATGTATGTTCATTAATGAATAATCATGAATCGACGTTATAACCGCCTGCCTTTTCGGTGCTAGTCTTAACACAGCAAAAGATATTAGAATGATCCATCATCTTCACCTCAGAAGAAAAGCTGTTACGTATAAATAATTATAGTGTGAATGCTATATATAATTTTACAATTCGCTTGAACTTAATGCGATTTTTCCTGAATACTGTCAAGAGTTTCAAGAATAACTCTTCGCGCAAGCCCCGTGCGATTGAAGTGTCTAAACATCGCCGTTGATTGTATAACAGAGTTGTTAGTATAGTTTTAAACTCGACGACCGAGGGAAGCAAACGTACTTTCAAAATAATGTCATGTACGACTTAATATAATACTGAGTCATAATATAAAAAGTACTTAGAGCGCTCGGTGAATATAACGTATGTACGTAA
The DNA here is from genome assembly GCA_003671415.1 of Megathymus violae. NCBI lineage: Eukaryota > Metazoa > Arthropoda > Insecta > Lepidoptera > Hesperiidae > Megathymus > Megathymus violae. The sequence goes on along the minus strand of PDGT01000046.1, from coordinate 1,118,831 downwards.
TCACTGCGCTTTGAAATTTGAAAGGAAAATTTCTAACGATGTCAAGCTTCCATGCTCTTGGTAACAGTTGGTACTGTTGCTTTGTCAGTGGCAATTGTTACATAAAATTTGTTCACACAAATAATGCTATTGTTTAATCGAGTTATATTTTTTAATAGATGGTAACACTTCCTTGTAATTAATTCATAATGATATTACAAATTGATTTTAGGTCTGGTTATAAAAGAGTGATCTCGACCATCCTAATATTTATATGAATTAAAATTACAAGAATCGATTATGCAATTTCTAATAGATTAATTCAACTAAACTTTCGAATTTAAACCTCTGATATATAGCACAACGAGTGAATTATCCGGTCTCGGGAACATTCCACGGCAAACATACACGCATGCCTCAGAACCTTGGCTGACAAATCAAGATATTATTTCTCAAAGGTTATGTTTACAGCACCACTACTCACTGGACAACACCAATGAAAGATATTTATGAAGGAATTACTCGCTTTTTGCAACCGTAATCTTCTGTTTATCTTAAATTTTTATCTTCGCACTTGGCAATTTCATTTATTATGAAAGCAGTATAAAATATTCGTTTGCGTTTTTTAATTTTTATTTCACTGAAGTATGGGGTTACACCGTACTTGCTGTTCATTTTAGTTAAATCGTCTACGACAAGATAACAACGCTTGTATGCTACCTTGAAGTCTTTTTTACTTTCATATAGATCAGGGGTCGACAACCTTTTGAGTCGGAAGAGATAAAAATTACAATTTACAAAATTTCAGTTTTAAAAGAGCCACAAAAATTTTTCTTGCCAACAATAAATAGTATTTGCATAAATAAAGTTTTTGATAAAAAAAAAACTAATCTATTTATTCATAAGAAAAATACGAAGACGACGCGTGGTCAAGGGGGAGGGGTGCGTGGAAATGCGAGTACAAGTGGCTGAGAGATAGAAATAGTGCCAAACCCTCGATAATCGATTCAGAACGACTTTTAATTTTTTTTTTTATAAAATAAATAAAATTTGCGTATGGAACTAAAGAGCCGCCGCAGCTTCACATCCAAAGAGCCGCATCTAGATAAAAAATGTGGAGAAAATTTATTTGTGTAGAATTCTGTTATTTTTCATTTCATTATTAATCTTTTCATAATCGAGATTGAAATGACATCGTTACACATACTCGTATGTTGCAAAATATAGTTTACATTTTGACGTAACAGAGTTATTAACTGACACTTTTGATAAATTAAATTGTCGGTGAAAAGGTCGGAGGTGAAGAGGAAAATTATTTAAATTGTCGGCATCGGACACAAATTGGCATTGAAAGGGCAATTCACATTGCACCCGAGTTTTATTTATCGGACATCCAAAATCACATTTATTTAAAATACCTTGATATTATATACATATACAGAGAAGCCTGATTTACAGATACGCTTGCATCCATTCGCGGACACGTGTTACTGTAATATCTCAAAAAGTGATAGAAAAATGTAAAAGGTATCGCAAAATGTACACAATTTTCTTAAGGCTGTATTTATCAACAAGATAATAACTGAACTAGCGTAAAGAGAAAGTATTATAAACGACAAATTGGCGTAGCCACATGAGATGAAAATACCATATTTTAGTAAGAAATGCATTATTTGAGTTTATAACATTGTGAATCGTTTTACAACATTTTTTTCATTTACATTTACATTTTTAAAACTGAAACTGTAAGTCATTTTGAAATAAATCCATCATTCGTTTTTGCGTCCATTTTCTTTAAAAAATAGCCACGCAGACATTATTCCTGTCTAAATGGCTATTCTTTCTGCAAATTATAATATTGTATAGTTTTAATCTACAAAAAGACGATATATAAGTTGCTATCATCTGTGTGTGAATGAAAGGGAATATAAAAATTCGTCTGTACAGTTTTCTCTCCACGTGAAATACGAAGAGCCATGAAGATTGCCGTGAAAAATATTTATACTAATCACGCTTTAAGTATACTAGATACTAGTACTATACGTATACTAATGCTATAAGTATATTAATTTTGTAGGATTAAACGTATACACTGCACAACACGTGATTTTAAGCTCAAACGACAAAAAGTCGTTAACGCTTGTCGCTAACCTATTTAAGTGAGACAAGTCAAGGAGACCGGTGTCGAAATCGAAGTGTTAAAGGGTTAATAATAATTCGGTGTTTTTAATCTTTGCCAGCTTTCATGCGAGCTTACGAAATGTAAGGAAATGTCACGGTCAGGCACCACATAATGTAAGAAGGCTTAAGAGGCAATTTTTTTTTTTCAAAACATCAAAGGATCTAAAACGCCCAAAAAATTTATCATATTTTCGTCCACAGTACTTTTTGAGCTTATAAAATTTTTAACTGACTATATTTTATTGCGCAGGACCGATCGTTGTGGAGATCCTTGGGAGAGGCCTATGCCCAGCTGTGGGCGTTATCCGGCAGAGATGATGATGATGACGATATTTTATATTCTGTTCAGTATAATGCTCGGTTATAATTCAAACATACATTTAATTCCAGGATATCAATATGTGGGCTGAGCATTTTGAAGCATTCATATATTTTATATAACATCTCCAATTAAAAAATAACAATGTATCGTAAAATTGTTTAATTTTCCGAATAAATAAATATTCTAAATAATTTTACGACAACTGTTTTAAAATTAAAATGTGTATGTATTTTGTGCTTTCGTATAATAATATAATATAACATTATAATAGTATTGCACATTCTAATGTAAGCCTATAACAAAATTGTTTAACAATTTTACAGCGCAGTTGGATGTTACGCAATTTCACATAGCGGCACCACGCAGTCTGCCAGCAACTTTTTAAGTAAGTGCGTTATAACTGCATATTCAAGATGAATGAGTTTATTACACGCCTGATAGCGCAAAATCAAGATATAATGTAATAAAATAGAGGAATATCTGCTATCAATTGGATAGAATACTTCCGACTTACGTTTTTATTAAGAAAACACTGTGTATATATAAATAAGCAAACACCAAACAGATCAATACCAGCTTTTCCTTCGTTCATCGATGGTTTTTTTTTGTTTTGTGTGATAGACATTGACGAGGTTAAGTGTTACCAATAAAAAAAAATTGTAAACAGAATGTTACTCAATGATTATGGTCGAATTTCGACCACTATGCACAAAGGCAATAAGGCACAAGTTATCAGAAATATAGCTATGTTTACTAGTATTTTTAAATAATCATCTGGCACGAAGACACGAGCGGCTCCCCACGAAACAGTCGGGTAAAGCCTATCAGAGTCAAGACCGCCGTGGTCCGCCCCGCTGATGCTATCTGTTCATTTCACTATCTATTGCGCCTGCCTATCGATCGATCGAAGGCAAACAAAAGATCGTAAAACGTACAAGTTCAACTTAAACGTCAAGCGACATGGAGAGTGTGCAGAGATGTGTGTAGATATTACCAATGTTTGTGTTTTATTAAATCATAATAAAATTTAATCGATCGATTTATTTATTGTGGATTATATTAAGTTAATGCTATCTTGATAGTCAGATGCATTAATAGGTAATTTTAGGTTAATGTTACATTATTTTAATCTAGTAATTAAATGTAATATACATGTTAGGTACCTTTAGGTTACAATTTCTTGGTTCTTGGACTGTTAAATAAACTTTCATAATAACAATGATTTAGTTAATCTTTGATTTTAACTACACCGTCAATAAGACACTATTATACTGATTTTTCTTAGGTGTTGCCGTTGCCATTTCCAAAACTATTTCTACTTAAGCGTAGATTTAGGTACGAGGAATATTGAATATTTTGTTTTTATGTAATTAAAAGCCTTATTTAATTAACAATGAATTTTGAAGAATATATACTTCATTTAGCTTAAAAACACCAACTTCCATATAAATATGATACAAAAAGAAATTTTTGTATACCTACCTATATGGTATGCGCAAGGCAAATGACATTTATCTTGTTAATTGCCCAGAGATCTTATATCTGAAAGGCGTTGATATAT
>PDGT01000046.1:997721-1108662 GCA_003671415.1 Megathymus violae | reverse complement strand
GTAGGTGTAGGTAGACAGTTGTATATATATATATATATATATATATACATATTAGCGCAACCATTGCTCCGCGCCCATCCCTAATTAAAGAATATTATATAGCATTCATTTCGCCTTTTTACACCACTTTATTGCGGTTCAACAAAAGAAAACATTAATACATACCAATTATTTATTGTCATTTCTTTATTAATATGGAAAGCAAATTTAAATATAAAAAACTTAAGCCAGAACTAAATTTAAAAATGAGAACTTTGTTAGAATTTTTTTACGGGAATCAATAACAATATATTAATTTAATGAATGGCCCCATAGTTCAGTTGGTATTGACCCTGTCTCCCAGGGCAGACATTTATGTGAGAGATAAATGTTTGTTCTCTGGTCATGGGTGTTTGTAATGTCATATTTGTGTATATCCATGCCACCCACAACACAGGGAATCCTAGTGTGTGGTTGTGAATGTGTGAGTGTAAACGTTTAACGTTTAATGAATGAATTATTATATTTATTATATGACATTGGAAATATAATGCTACTGGTGAATTATTAAACTGCTTCAAGTATTTTGTTCTGGTATTTACGAGTACAAATATAATGGTTCACAAAAACTGAACAGTTTTTATAAGGTGTTAGTACATATTTGTAAACTGCTTAGGTGAATTGGGAAGAGAAGTGAGAGACTTACTAGTAACTCCTCACTACCTACTCCTACTACCAATAACTACTACTTTTTATTATACTACCTGCCGGTCCAAACGTGAACGGGGAACGAGGTGTGCGTATCACGTTACAGAGTCCATACACCTCCGAGAATATTATGGTGAACTCTCAGAGATACATGTTAGCCTTCACCGTTTAAGCAATTGATAAAATTAATATCCATTACGTACGTGACATCGTAAGTTTAGAACTGCGTGCCCTAGTTTAAACCCGGAGATCCGGCGTATGTTATCCATTTCAAATAACTGGCTTACTAATCGTAGAACAGCAAAAGTGATCAGGTTTTATTACATATAGCAATATAAATAAATAAAAACGCATAAATTCACATCACAACCATCAGATGCCTTGTGATGCGGGTGGTATGTACATACATAAATGAGATAACACAAATAATGAAGGTCCGAAAATGTCTGCGCGCCCAAGAATTGAACCTGGATCCAAATTGTCGGTAGCTATTATCACAGTATGTACTTAGGTAGTGGTCGTCTAGAAGGTTGTTTAAAGCAGGACATATAATGTTTAGCAATTGAATTCCTATGTTCGATTGTATTCTAACCAATTTCTAAACAGACAAAGGTTTTATATTCGTTTGTATTTTTTTATGTTTGTAACCTCAGAAATCCGTTATTTATTAACTGATTTGAAAAATCCTATATTATTTAAGAGGGTATACTTTTCTACTGATTCCACCAATATTTGAAGAATGGTATTTTTTCTTCCGCGTGACAAATTTTCCTGTAAAACCTTCTTCAAATTGAGATTGGTTTTTTTTCTCAAACATTTGTTATTGGATCCACTTAATAGTTAATATTATAATAGGTAATTTTTTTTTTGTTAATAGCCGACAAACGAGCAGACGAGCCACGTGATGGCAATTGGTCACCGTCGCCCATGGACATCAGCAAGTCCAAAGGTATCACTGATGCGTTGTCGGAGAGGAAATGAGAAGAAGGAAGAAAGAAAGTACTGGCTCTCAAGCCCCCAGCCGAAACGCGACGATGATAATACCAGTAATAATATCGATAATATAATCCCTACGCGAAGCCCTACCACCAAGCAGGCTGGCTTCTGTCACCTCTTACGACACCCTGTTCTGCCAGCATGGGATTGCAGGGAGTATTTTAGGCCGCCCCAATATGGAAAAACATAAAAATAAAAATTCAACAAGTCGCGAGTAGCAGACGATTGGGTTGATTCGTTTATCAGCGAGTCAAACCGTGAATGTTTCTTGTTAATCTGTGACCGTTGCGATGTGTTACGAGTGTTTTATCTGTATCATATGTGCAAGTGAGTGTTTATTTTTCACAATGCGATATCCACGGTGTCACTGTCGCCGGCGCGGCAGTACTGCGGCACGGCATTACATTGGCACATTGTTCCATTGTGATGGTAATTCGTGATTGACAGCTGGTGATGTTGCGCCACCTCTCGCGTGCGAGGCCTCCGAGTGATGAATGGTACACATAGAGGTCACCTTATCTTAGCTTTGTCAAATTAATTTGTTTATCAAAGTCGTTCATATATTACACACACAAATACATATATTGCCTCATTCGTTACTTACGAGCAGGGCGGGTTGACTTGGACTGGAGGATGAATGGAGCTCGTTTCATCTCTAATTCATTGGGCAGGTGATAAATCAACATCAATACAAACTTATTTGGATTAGGTTCCAAATTTCCCACAAAACACATTTATCAGGTGTTGAATTAGTTTTTAATATTATCGTTCACTAAAATTATGTGTCTATTAAGCGGATTAATTGCTTTTTATTGGCTAGCAAGTGAGTCTGGTAACTCCTTTGGTGTTGCAGATAGATCTACATTGACGGCATTTCAACATGTTCCATGATGTGGCCTTTCTACAATTAGGTTATAAATATCATCATTTATTATTAGTAGTCATAGTTTGTTGATCTTAATTCAATCATAATCATTAAGTAACTTCTGTTTCCTAAATTTTCATCCATAACACTAAAACTCGTCAACAGTTACCTAACAAACGAAAAAATCAACTGACAAATAAATGTTGCACTGAACTGTTATCTTAGCATATTTATAATAAAATGAATATGAAATAAGGATAAAGAATTCCGACCCAAAGAACGAATGCCTTTAAATAATAGGTGAAAACAAACTAAAAATAAAACTAAAAAAAATTATGCAATTACGTGCATAAATAATCTCTTATACATATTTAGTGGGACCATTTTAAACCTCAGAAGCCGCTCCCTCCCGCACACGTTCCGTTCCAAAAGGTCAATAGCAAATACTTGCAAACGCAATTAGAAATAAATGTAGATCTATGAGATAAGTAAGACAAATCGTAAGCGAAAGTTCAATCACATGTCTATAGATAGATATATTAATACGATTTGAGTGACAACCTAACCGAGCGTTAATAACCGATCATTAAGGCATTACCGAGTACGAAGTCCTCCAATATGAAGCAATAATGCGATTAATCTCTCTGTTTATCTATTATACAAAATAACATATCTATATTTAGTCTGTACATACATCCATCTCGAATACCGTCGACTCAGTTTTAGGTTGATTTAGTGTACGACGCAATATTATTCAGTATCTACATATTTTCATATACATAATCTGTACGATTTTGTATTCAATATACTTGTATTTTGTGTGTGAAAAAAAAAATTAATAAACAAGCTAATTTACATAGTATCAATATTTTTGTTTCATCGCTTAATCGAGACTTGGAAAACGTGGGAAATAACTATGAATTATGAATTAACACACACCCAAAAGATGCACGCACACATCGAATATCTATACAATAAATCGGAAAGTATCATTTTATATCGTTGAAAAGTAACCAAATGTTACAAATATAAATACTATTTATCTATAGTAATAACTACCAGTAACCAGTTTTCTAGTAACAACACGATTTTCCGGTTCCAATCGAAACAACGATCGAACCTAATCTTATACATATCTGGAAAGAGTACCATAGTGTAAAAAATCTTTGAACCTTCCGGAGCAAAGTCGGGAACGTGGCCAGTAGTGAAACGTGTAATTAATGAACAAATAAATGTACCGTAGCAGTCAATACCGTGGTATCGGCACATCTGTGCTCGCTGGACCGTGTCCCAATTAGTGCCAATCTCACGTTATCTCTTATCAGCCGTCCGGCCACACATGCCACACTTCTAATTGCCAGTCGTTTTAATTCGAGCTCTGTTATTTTGGGGTGTCTTAAATTAGGCACAGATCGCAAAACACGCAAACATATTTAATTGTTCAGTTCGACACGGTATTGCAGTTTCACTTTTTTTAACGTGGGCCAGATTCAGTACAAACGGCCATAACTATAAATAAAGCAGTAAGTGTATTGTTTTTTACATTAAAAATCAATCCTTAAAATCATCAAATTAGGCGATTACAGCTATAACTGATTCCATGCCTGATATATAAGTATCAAATTGTCTCACAGTTTGTAAAACCTAGAGTAGGTATGTATATATGTATTTTCTGAAGCGAAATAAGGGTTGGTTACTTAAAATACCAGCATGTCTATAAAATAATAAATCGTGAGCATTGGCAGCAACATCACGACTTCAAGAAATTGACAGGACGCAGAATATTTATCTCCGTATAATTGACCGAATTGATCGAAATTATCCGACGTGGCAGTGAAGTTGCAAAATTTCTCTTTGACGATTAAAACTGAGATCGGTGGTTTGACGAGCTCTCCGAAGCGCTTTATTAGTTTACAATTAAATATGTATATCAGTCGGTTAGAATGAGCGCACGCTTGTGTGCATATCATAAAATATTTATCAGTCGTTTTGGCAAACGAAAACATTTTAAAGAATCCGGTTCATCAAAATAAATATATGAATATATATTCTCGAAGATATGTGAAGTTCTTTCAGAGAAAACCCAAGTTGCTGAGTTTAGGACTTTAGGACATATTAGGACATTAGTGATATTGATGATGATAAATACTGTATTTTGTACTCGTATAGCTTATCTTACCTTAGCTTTTCATATATATTTACCTATAACTATTTTGCTTTCTTCAGTATAGTGGGATCGAGTTTGACTGAGGTTATTTTTTTTGCTAAGAGCAACCTTGCAAACGATCTATTATATAGCTAGGAAAATATCTTTGCATAAAATTCAATGGAAATAGATGATATCCTAAAACTGCAGAGCTCTATATGTAATCGTGAACGTTAGGACACACGACATATAAACCTAGATAAAAATAGCAAATAATAAACTTGGAAACACTTACTTGTTTACAAGCTCTTAAAACAACATTACTGTTTACGCATGTGTGGGAATTCTAAATAACTAAAGTCAGTTTCTAACCCAATGTAACATAATACTATGTACTTATAAGAATTATAAATTACTACGTTCATGGCGTAATGAACAACATCTAATTTAGAAAATTAAATAATTGATTTATATCCATTAATAAATTATACTATATAGCAGCAATACGTCGGTATAATTAGTGAGAATATATATTTATTTAATATAAATGTAGTAAACGCATGCCACAACCAATATGCTTTAAGCCCTTGCGTTGCGATTAGAAAACTCATCATACCTATACGAAGGTCAGTCGGCAAGATTTATAAAGTCAACTTATCAATTGCAACACATATGAAAATAATTACAATATTAATGGCTACTCTCAATCACTCTAATAAACATTTTTAATACGAAACGTTGCCCCATAACAGATTAAATGATTAACAAATACGTTATTAATATTTGAAAGAATATCCCTTAATTAATTTGTGTACATATGTTTTAATTGGAGCGATGTTTTTCAACGTGATGAATGTGGAATGATGAGAAAATTTATAAAAAAATAAAACATACTGGGAAAGATAACAGAATTTTATTTTACAAGAATGTTTTAGACATTGTGTTTACATTGTTCGATATATGTTAATGATCGGACTACGATAAGATACGACTCAATATTAATGTGATAGGAAGGAGGTACAACCAACTTTGGATCGCAAGAATATCTATCCAGAATTTATTGTAATACGAGTACATATGTAATGTGTGAGGTCCATCAACGGGATAGTCCGCGATACTTTACCTAAAGTCCTTAATAGATATCGACCTGGGATACTAGAATACTTTTTATACACCTTATAACATTGATTAACGCCACATCGGTAGCTGTTGTATTGTATATAGGATTATAAAATAATTTTCACTCATTTTCAAATGTTTATATTGACTAAAATTTTGCAGCAATTCCAACGGATTACAAATATTTTATACACTTATCAAATCATTTTTATATTCTTACTGTGATCTTCAATTCAAGTTAACATCGAAAACAAATTTTGATGATTTAACAGTGACATCATAAATGTATTTCATTGTTTAATTATTAATAGTTGACTTTGCTATAATGTATGAAAATCACTTTAATTTCTCTAGCATTAGGGTTTTTCCTTTTACTTAAATCAAAGCCACAAAATTTGCTTTCACATTTTTGTATCAATATAATTATGTAAGTTACAAAATGACGTAGATAGTGCCTTTGTAACAGGAAAATTTAAACTCTAACCACAAAATCCCTGAACGCTAACAGCTCTCATTCGTTCTTAGAATCCATTAAGGCAGCATACGGCTTCATGCGTCAAACTTCAGCTCAGATTGACGTGTTCTTAGTATCACGAATCGCATACCATACCGGGTTAACCACCTCGTTGGAGCTTATACGGGTACCTTAGATTTATTGAGAGTGCCGTCTTGACTTTATATTTTGGTTAAGGTGACAGTCGATGAGTGAGTAACAGAATCGTGCACCTCTTTCTACTCTTATAAACGACAATTAGTGAAATTCCATGTTTTCCACGTAAGTATGTGTTGCTCTGAATGAGATGCAAGAAATCTTATGGCACAAAAATATAATGACATTATCGTTAGCATCAAAACTAGTTCATTATTAATTTTTGGTCCACACTTCGTTCATAACTATCGGCATTTTTATGTTTTGTTTCGTGGTTCCGTGTATTATCGTCATTCTGCTTTTTATACTGACTGTACCACTGTATTTACGTCCCTTTACTTTTGCTGTATCAAAAAAAGGTACTAAGAATCCGAGTGCCCCACATGCCGGGTAAATAACCTTGTTACCGTATACGTTCAGATTTAGATGACGCGGTGTCATGCTATTACGTAAATCAAGCAAAAAGATCATGAAAATTATGGTACTTTTTATTAAAATAAGAACGTGTCAACCTTTTTTATACAAGTACGAATATATCTGTAATATCACTATCGTTGCAACACATTGAAAAGTTCTAAGACAGCTTTAAAAGCTGAAAAGCTCAAGTTCTTTCACTTTATTATGTAATTTGCCAACTGTCACGATTATAAAGTTTCAAAACTTTTTTTAGCTAGTTTATCTTTACGCTTAAAGTACAACATCTTGTTCTGTATTTGGAATATAGCAAGGAATCGGTTTCGATAAATTACCGCTATAATAATCGTTGGAATAGGGCGATTTATGAGCTTTCAACGCTCCTTTATAGACACTTCAACAATCGTCTGTAGTGAAGTCCGTTCGACATTACCTTAATAGTAAGGAGATTAGTAACAGTAAAGAGACTTTACGTAACATTATACATTTCGCCACTAATCAATATTTATTATTTGAATGTGTACTTGACAGTTGTTTACCATTTAACTCAGTACTAGTAATAGAAGACTGACACCAGGAGATAAATAATATAATCAAATCAAAAATGTGTCTTCTAACTTCTCATAACTAAAATTAAATTCCAAACATTTTTTCTAGTATTTATAAACAGAAGTATTATTTATTAATAAGGAACACAAAAAATAATTAAAATAAAATGTTAGTGTATTCAAATGTTTCCTATAAGAGATAGGACAAGAAGACATAGATTGCACTTAACATAGTAAGAGATAAGATAATTTTAAGCTGGGGTGAGTTGTTTATGATTGTTATCTGTGTATGTTTAATACATCATCCGCAGCACAGGGAATTCAAAAGTATTTATTTTATCTACCTTAGTAAAATCTGAACGCAAAGACTATATCACACAACTTTTCCCAGGCCACCACGGCCATTTAGCGCGATAGTGAAGCGAAGCTACCGCCCACCATTTCCAAGTACAACCAACCCACCCACAACAACCCATGAAGCGCTCGACTACAATTTGCATATAATCATGTTACCATCTCGCGGTGATCATGACCGACAATTGAAACAAACAATTTGTTTGTCAGAAGTTGAATGTCAGCAAATATTTGCAAGAACGTCTCTTCTCATGCCTGTAGTAAGGATATTTTTGCAATGTTCAATAGTTGTTTCGTGAGATAAATATAGAATTCTAAATTGTGCAACGTCGCCATATTTGTGTTGGGGTGTCTATCCTGTCAACCAATAGCCATTTAAAAAATAAAAGTGTGTACTGTACGCAAAGTTTAGGCAATTCTATTTCTCTCTTTATTTCGATTTATAATAAAAATAATTCTGTTGTAATTATTATTTGGTGAGGATCTCTATGAATGGGAAGGTTTTGTAACATACTGTCAATGACTTAAAACATATTGTTACTGGGATTATAACATTTTGGATCATCATTTTTCCCCTCATATTGTAAGAAATATCCAACTCACAAGTGGGATTGTTATGGATTGTGATAATAATGAAGGTTATTGTTGTTTGGTGTGCAATTATGCGTATTAATTTTGCAATTAGTAATAATTTTTTGTCCATATTAAATAATTTTTTTTGCACATGTTGCATCGTACTTTTAATAAAATTCTATTAACATGAGAAGCAGAGGAGTTTGCTTAGTTCAAAAGCTACAAAGGCAATGCAAATTAAGAACCGAACTGAAACAGGTCTTTCAACTTTATATTTGCTGTTCATAGTTTAAACATTATAATGACTGCGGTCTTGTCGAACGATCCAGTAGCTTGAAATAGGTAAGTATTCTAATAGTCTGTTAAATCCCTTGCACAAAGATGATTGAATCCTTCGATTAGTACCTAGTCCACATTTCAACAGTAAATTTAACGTTGATAACATAGTTATTTGTATGTTGCTGATATATCACACATTAGATCAGTTTGCGCAATGTCTAGGCGTGTGCATGACATCGTATTCGTGACCACTTGTAACTCGATTGCACTCCATGGTTTGTTTAACCCGGAGAGGAGCGACATAAAAAACACTACTAAAGTATGTCACTAGTCATTATAGTATTACCAATAGTTTATTTAGATGAAGTACGTAAATTATTTTGAAATAGTATAAGGAATACTTTAAGCTTCCATAATCATACCCTCAAATAGATTTTGTTGTGTTTTGAGTGATATACATAATTTTTGTAATATATTACAATCAACCGAGAACGGAGAACAAGGAATAATCTCCAAAGTAAATATTTGCTAAAACAGGGAATCCATTTTTATTAATATATATATTTATATATTTTTTATTATTATTTGCGAAATTAAGGATGTGGGTAGCAACGTTTTTGTTTGTATTTCCATGTAAAATTATCGAAAAGCAAAATTCAACGAAAACATAATAAATCTAGACACTGTCTAGTTTTGAGTAAAAAAGCATGAGATGTATTTTTGGGAACCTCAGATACATCACTAAAACATTAATATATAACGTCTGTCTGTCTGCATAAACTGACACGTTAAAAATATTTAACATTGGGAAATGCCCTCGCTTCGCTTCAGAAAGTTTTTCTCCTTAGGCTTAGAAAAGGTACCTGCATTGTTTTAGGACTGGGTTTTTCTCGTTCTGTTGATTAGAAATATATGTAATCATATTATTATTTTTTTATTTATGGACGGATTGGAATGAAACGAACTTTGAATATTAAGTGATGCTTACTGCAATACATTAATGAAAACTGAATCGAAATCGAATAAGCCGTTTCTGAGATTAGCGCGAACAAACGCACAGACAAATAATTTTTCTTAACAAATATTGTTTTAAGTTCCATTGCGATAATAAAAGCCGTTAATTGTAGTTTTTCTCATATATCCTTAATTTACAGAAAGCGATCAGTTAGAATTTTATAATATCTATAGATTTAAAATATAATTAAAATGTAGTCTACCACAGTACGTACAAACTGTAAATTTCACGTAAATCACGCTCGTGTGCTAAAAGCAGCTCACAATATTCATAAGTCAAGGCTATTATTTACTATTTGCAAATTGGCCTTTTAATGATATTGAACGGAACATGTGTAATATATTGAACACATGAGTGGTCGCGGGTCTGCGACCGCGTGGGAAAGGCCGGACATTGACTAAACTGCCCTATTCTATACATTGCATTCAGCATACATTGCGGTTCTCTATCTTTAAAGAATTGCCGGAAGTGATTTCTGGTTTCAAGTTTTCTATGAACTGTATTTTTTTATGTGACAGAGATTTCACTGTTTTAGAAAACTATCGTATTCTAAGCACGTACCTACTAGGTATCATACTAAGTACTAAATATCTTCTTTAGAGTTGTTAGGCTCACCGGGTCCATAATTGGGTCAAAATCTGTACTAATATTATAAAGATCAGGTGCGATTATTGTGACGATTTTGTTACGAAACCACGGGACCTATATGAACAATTCTTGTACCATTTGAAAGGTACATTAGTCCGGATAGATGTAGGTTACATATCAAGTGTATATATATAACATTTATTTGTTCAACACGACCGAAGTCGATGCGAGTCGCTAGTATCGAGAGAAAATACAAAAAAATCGAGAGTATTCGTTACAGTTTAAATCTCCCAACTATTATAATTTGCATATGAAGTAGAGTATTAATTTCTGTTATTTTTCGGACGAGGAAGCTATTTAATTTTATTGATTTTGATTTAGATGTGTATTTGGTGCTCGCTGATCGCGGTGTATAGAAAGTTTTTATCTTCAGATCATTAAATAGTTGGAATGCCTGAGAGTATCTTGATCTTGTCACTTCGCACATAGTATTTATTTCGTTAAATTCAAATTCATGTAAACATACTGTAAATACACTTCAAAAGCGTGCTATAAGATCAAGGAGAAGAAATAGCGAAAGAAACTCCTTAAAACACTAGTTCATAGCTGTTTGGATTTTATACAGATATTATTAAAAGATGTCATGAATTTAAATCATCCATATTTATATAATAATAATAATAATAATAATGGTCATCATAATTGACAACGTTTATTCTAAATACTTTAAATATTATTCCCTGAAGTGTGTCAACGAATCTTTTGTCAGAAATGTGCCGCAAAAATTTCTTTATACTTTACGTTCTCAATCTCTGTGACAGTGGCGCGGCCTGTGTACTTTTAACGCTGAGATGACCTTACACGAGCTAAAATTATTATACGATCGTAAAGATAATAAATGTGAAATAGTTACGCCCTCGATACTAAACTACTTATGTATAATATACACTTTTTATTGTTATTACCAACATTAAGAAAATTCACAACCTTTTATTGATAATTATCGAAAAAGATGTTCGAATGTTTCCTAAAATAGGATTGAGAATATCCGACAAATTTTTAAATTGATGTTAGGTTTAGGTATATGATCATATTAAAGTGGCTTAATCTGCATTTTTGCATATCATATAAAAAATATACATACACAGTTTTACGCAAGAAATTTATCTATACCGCCGAGGGTGTTTCGTTTACCATAGATAAGAAACAATAGTTTCATTAAAAAAATAAACGACATATTAACCTATTATCTAAGAGATAGACAGATTGTAGGAAATAAAATTTAAAAATAAATAAACAAGTTAATTAAAGTCTTTTAAAAAATATCAAACGAAATCGTCGTGAAGCAAAGTAATCAGAAGTAGGATAGTATATTTATAGGCACAATTATACATTTTTATTGTAATTCTTGATATCAAAATTGTCGCCGAAGCATAAAGAAGGAACCGAGGAATACACTTTGTATTATTTCTCTCTGTCTCTACCATCGAAATCCACTTAAACATTTCATTATCGGAATAAGTATTGAAGGCACGTAAAAAATAATACCTATTATTATCTATTGTATTGTATTACTATTATGTTATTTTTTAGAAATAACGCAATCATTACTTCCTTTATTAAACACTCGGTAAACGTAGCAAGACCATCTGAGTGATCAACTGACTATTATACCGAAGCCATCACTGTCACATTGCCATGCAAAAAGGAAGCAGGGAATCTGCATTTAATATATAATGAGATCGTCTCTAGACCAGGCTGATTGATGACCTGAAGAAGACAGTGGGGAGACGTTCCCCTCCCCGTTCCTGCTTAACAGCGGGGGCTTTCATCGCCACAGGGCTGTTGACCCCTTCGAGTACAAATCCCGGGCATAGAGGATTCCCTCGAGTCCCGAATTCCCCATATCTTGGCCAGCGCCCCCCCGCCGGGGACCGCACGCCGTGTAGGATGTCTCCGATTGATTTGAGCCGTATTCAGATGGCCCAGAATCGGCTGGTGTGACGGCAGTTAAGAAAGACCTATGTCCAGCAGAGGAATTTAAAAAGGTGGTAGATACGTTGCTTATGCAATATGAAAACCATTTATTGTTATTTATTTGTAGTATATAACAAACTATAAGAATTTATTGGCAAGAAACATGAGGAAACTCATAACCGTAAAATTGTAACGATATCTTACGATTACTACCTATGACGTCACGTTAATGAATGTGTTAATTAAATATTACAAGTAAATGGTTTAATATTGTGTGAAAAAAGAATAAGCCAGTTTTACTAGTAACATTATAATTTTTAATTGTCCCAGCGTACGCGGCTGCGTGTGAAACTTTGCTTCGTGATTTTATTAGGTCTTAGTATAGGTATTTGTTTTTAAACTAACATCATTTTATACATTTTATTATGTCACGTGTACTCACGATACGTTTTATTTATTGCCAATATTTCGACCCAGTTGCATGGATCGTGGTCACAGTAAAACTCGCTGTAAGTACCCGTGACATAATAAAATATATAATATAATCTTAGTATATTTATTTAGCACTAATAATCCACGCGTAATTCGCTTCGGAAAACGTTTATTTATTTGAATAAATTTTATTTAGCACATTAAAAAATATTGTTTTATAAACGCCGAGTTTAACTTCTAATACATTCTCTGCCAGCTAATGCTAAACAAATGTGCACGAAGAGCCCTATATTGTAGACATGCCATACACAAATAGAGACCGGACTCGAGAATACTTAGAATGTTACTCGTTTTTATCAGGTATTTTTTAATTTTTTAATTTATTGGTAAAAACCAAGTGACAAACATTGCAATAGATTTTTAAATAATCGCGTTCATATCTATAGATAAGTTTTTTTGTATGTAGTGAGAACACTAGTTTTTAAGTTACAATATATATTACATCTATCCAAGAGTTATTACCAAAATAATATTTATTAGGATTAACACCTCTATACGTATAAATAAAAATACAGAAGCCAAAGCTGCAGTACACGCCCGGTGAAGCCTGACAGCCTCTGTTCACCAGTACACCGGTATTTAGAGTTCACCTGCTTGATGATTTAAAAATAAATACAATTAATCATATTTGTTTATATGTTATATCCAATAAACTATACCATTTTCTTATTATAAACATGGAGATGGGTAAGGTAGTTATTCACTTATTTTACAACATTACTGCATAACTTTACCAACATGCAGAATCATCCACCGTTACTTCCTGCTCTCACTATTTCATGATATACTGGTTTTGTCCTTGAATAACTATTTTTTGACCGTGTAATGCGAATGCCCAGTACCTACGATACGAGTGTCATTTCCATACGAAACCTGTTTGCGTATGGCAGAAGAGGCAATGCCCTCGCTTCTTCCGTTTTGATGGCATTGCATAATTTGCAAGCCTGCTATTATATTTCATAGGCATAAGCGGTTCATTCTGCTCACTGAATATGTCCACTGCATAGCACAGTTCTACTCATAATTAGAGATCTACAGCGTATCCCATTATGCTGCTCCAATGTGGTTTGGTGGAAAGTTTGAGTCGAAGATGTCAAATTGTCCGCGGCCCTTCAAAAGACATATTGCTTAAGCTGTTAAGCTGTTAATATAACGACTGGGATCGTTTAATATGCCGTTCGAAGCTTCATAGGTCTTATGAAAATTTTGTCACGAACCTAATTAACATGTTATTCTGCTAAATTTGTTTTGTGTATGATTTCATACAGGGTTACATGGTGCCTAACTTCTCAATGTAGTCTACAGATTTATAAACAAAATATATATGGAGTATTTGAAATGAACTTTGGTCCATTATAAACTTTATTTTTAAAACGAATACAAGTTGTTGCTACTGCAATTTTACCCGCCCAAATGCAGCCGGAAACGATTTGATCTTTAGTCTCATTTAGTTTTCGATCCGATCAGAGTTTGACCCGTACTTGAACTCCCGAACTAATAAGATTCGACTAATTTTTGTTATGAATATTTAACGCCGGATGTTGTTCATATGCGAAAAGTTCATGTTCAATTTTCGCACTTGATAAACTGTTACACATAAATTTTGACGCTAATATCTATCCGAGGCACTGTTAGATCTTGATAGATTTTCAAGAATACCAATTAGACTCAACCTTGTTAGTTTGTCCTCAAAAATAGGAATAGCTCTCCATAATCAAAACATATAATAATTTTTTTTTGTACGTGACTTAATCTATACTAATATTATAAAGAGAGTGCAAATTTTGTGAATTATCTTTGGAAACACGGATTCTATTTGAATGATTATTTCAACATGACATGGGCTAAACAGTATAAAACAAATTCTGTGTCTCTCTGAATTTGATACACCCAAAAAATACGGCACGGATTTTTATACGGGTGTACCAGTAGATAAAGTGATTTACGAGAAAGGTTCAGGTATATGACATCAGGATTTTTTTAAAACGCCTCTTAAGAAAGAACATCTATTTCAGATAGTATTAACGTGCCGACACGTCCGCAGGCGTGCTGCGGGGGAGACCTGACGGCGGCGTCGCCTCGCTGTAGGGATACAGTGTGTTAAAACAGGTGTCAACGCTGCCGTGTGTCAATACTCGAGTCTGTGCGATTAAAATAACAAGTGAGCGGCCAGTGATTGTTAGGAGTGTCTACATGCCTATTTTTCAATATATTAGGAAAGCTTAAACATACCTGAACAATGGAAGCGACGAGTAGCCCGAAGCAGAGCGCGATACTAGTGACGTGCGTCATGTTTTCGCCGATGGTGATGCACGAGGCCACGCCGATGGACGTCAGGAGAAAAGTGCCGAGCAGCTCCGCTACCAGTTGCCGCCACAGCAGCTTGTTCTCTACCACGTCTGCAACGCCGATCACCGAGTCCGACCCTGGAGACATGCATATTATGTATACGTGCGATAAACATGATCGACATATTATCGAAGGTGGCGGGATATCCGCTTATTAATCGATGATTAATCTGAATACGTAATAAACATTTCAGGGTTGATTCCAAAGCGGTCGTACACGGTCGGTCATATGACAAATAATACCAACACACAATATATACCGTCCATATGATATATATCGTATATATGATGATAATTTTACTTTGAGGTATTAAAGAATAAATAATTTCATAG
Source organism: Megathymus violae (assembly GCA_003671415.1). Taxonomy (NCBI): domain Eukaryota; kingdom Metazoa; phylum Arthropoda; class Insecta; order Lepidoptera; family Hesperiidae; genus Megathymus; species Megathymus violae. The sequence goes on along the minus strand of PDGT01000046.1, from coordinate 1,093,279 downwards.
AATACGGAAACGCTGAAATACACTCCAAAGTACACTTTTCATAGCTATTGATTCTACGGGGTAGATAATATACTAGCTTAGTATATTATGTTTATGTTGTAGATAATATACGAATGCGCCATCTAGGGGTGACTAGCAACAAAAACTAACAAACCATCTGCATCTAAACATATTTATGCATAAAAGTTGATTTATAACCGCATAGTAATGCTAACTTTGTACAACTATCAGCTATCAACATTTATAATTAAATTATTTATTTTACAAGCTAAAAAATAACAAAGGCGTGTTATAAAATAAATACTGCACATTGAATAATTTGTAACATTAAATGACTGAAATATATGTTCACTGTAGAACATTAACTGTTCATAAATTACTGTGTTTAATTAACAAGCTGTTGAAAAAAGAATGCTGTAATTAAAATTATTATCCTCAGAATTTATTGATTCAATTGGAGCTGCTGTAATTACTCGAACGACAGCAAATAGTATCGAGAACTGTACTGCGCAGTATGATGATTTATTGTCGCTTACAATTCCCATATGCGGTTAATGATTACACTTCGAGTTGTAAGACATTATACCAATGTAAATACAACTCTAATTAAAAATTTAGTAGTGAATTGTTATAATTATGTAATTTATTATACATATATAAATAGATGTGAGCGAATTAATGCCGCTGTGGGTAAGGAAGAATATCTGACCTGTTAACCATTAATGTTTCTCAGTACAAGGTTTCAATTTTCCTATAGTTATTTACTTCTAATTTGTTTACACCTACCGCCAATTTTTTTTTATTATTGGAACTAGATTGTAAGAAAAACCCTGCAAAATAAGTATGTCATTAAATTCAGAATTTTCAACGAAGAGAAAAATATACATATATGTTAAAACTTGCTTTCTAACCTTCTTATTTCCCGGCCAACAACGCACCAGTGATACCTTTGGTCTCGCTGATGTATTTGGGCGACGTTGACCACTTACCATCAGGTGGCTCGTCTGCTCGTTTGTCGACTATTAAAATTTAAAAAATAATAATAATATATAGAAATATTTTACTGGTATTTCTCATCAATCATAAAATATATTAAAATATTATATTTTCTTTTCTAAAAACTAAAACATAACATAACATTTCCTATGTTATTATCAATTATTTATATAAGTGTCTAAAACCTTTTTCATTCATATCATAGTTAAGTCCATTTCATTAACTTGCTAACTTGCTAGTTCTCACATTTTCCACTCGCATTTTATTAACACAGTGACAGGAAAATAGAAGAACAAAAGTATAAATAAACCGAAGTATTTTTAATTAAATTTTCCTAGAGAGATCTTCAAAGAAATAGATATTATCAAGTTTATTTGAATAACCGCAAAGAAAGTTACTGTAGTCTGACCTATTCGTAGAACGCTAACCGCAACAGTGAAGTACAATTTATGAATTGCATCTGTGTATATAATTGTGGAATATAAATAATAGTATAAAAACTGTTCCACGACCGATGTCCCTGACAATTGCCTCTGAAACGTAGCGCGCGCCGCGAGGCGAGCTTGTACGTATGTAGCATTCGCAGTAGTTACGTCACTTCAATAACATTCTGTGAAAGCACATTTGAATATTTAAAATATTGTGATAACATGCATTAAGGAAGTATACACTTTAATTGTTTTAAATCTTCCAGTGTATTCTAATAAGTACCAAAATCTTTTACTATATATATTACAAAATACATAAACATATTTTCTCAAAATTGATATATCGAAAAGCGATGTTATACAATATTAATAATAAATAAATATTTACACACTCACACCCCCGCACCAGGATTCCCTGTGTTGCGGGTGGTATGGACACACACAATTATGACATCACAAACACCCACGACCCGAGAACAAACATTTATCTGTCACATAAATATCTGCACAGGCCGGGCCCGAGACCGCTCGCTATGGGATCGTCATGCGTATAGTACAGCCGCGAAACGTAAAATTATCTTCAATAATAAATACAGTATTGTATGTAATAAGTTTACATACTGCTGTTCAAATATCGCACCGTAACGAACATGAAACAATCTGAAGTATTCACTCGGCGTGTTTACATTTGGAATCATCTCAACTACGGCGAGCTCTCTTTTCTTGCTCTGTATTGATAATGAATATTATCAGCTGAACGACGAGGACAATTTACAAACATGTTTAAAATAAACTTTTACATTGTCCGCAGTATTTTCTTATTTTATATCAAGAATACGTATACTTAATGAGTTATATAACATTACGTAGACCTCGTCTGTGCAATGATTATACAAAAAAAAATACTATTGATGTTCGTTTAGACAGTATCACTTAATTAAAATGGAACTAATTAAAAGTGTGATATAGCTAACAGGTATTTACGTTATACAACTCACTAAAAATTAATAAAATATTATATATGTTGTAATCAAATTGTTTTTTTTTCTGTAGGTTTATTGTTCAAAATATATCACGAACTAAAGTTAACTTTAATCCCTGCGTAATGCAATAATAAAAAAAAACAGTATTATATTTAAATTTAGAAAGCTCATACAATAATTGTAGTAATGTTTAGTTCTACTGGGATATAAAAGACAGGAGGTCTTTTATTTTTCGTAATAAAATGTCAGATGTCGTAGTAAGATGCAAGAAGAAGAAGAAGCAAATTTACCTGTAAATCTTAAATATTAACGGTACAAAACTGCACCTCTCCAACAAACAATGTAACTTTTACTAATATTCTGAGTATTAGTTATTTTAACAAATACATAAAATAAATTTAAATATCCAATTAATTTTCTATTACCTACTCAGCCGACCGATTATTTTTGATACTAAAATATTATTTTATAATTTAAACACATAATTATGTATAAACTCCTAAATTAGACAGTATTGAAGGAGGTTCTAAGTCTCATTACAAGACAGGTTCTACATCATGTTGATGACAACTGAAGAGTTTCCGCAATCTACTCTGTCTTAATAATAAAGTATCAGTAGAATACAACTTAGGAAGATCATTAGATATTATTAAAATAATTTTCAAATGATACATATTATTTAAAATAAATATTTTGAAAAGAAAACATTATAAAGTTGATAAAATAAAGTTGAACTATATATTAAGTTCAGAAAGAATATAATTAGTGAAAAATAATTAAATTAATTGATTCTACTCGTATTAAGACACATATCACATCCTTTGTTAGCTCAACCATGATTGTATAAACAGCCAAGCAGCAATCAAAAAAGGGTATGTATAAAGAAATTTACAAAAAGTATTTCATTATGAAAAAAACTATATATGTAAGTATGTGTGAGAATTAATGCAAGTGCTAATAATATCCAGCCAGTTTCTGGAGAGGCCTTTAACTGGTTGCTAAACTGGTTGGAACTGCTGAGTAATCTGATCCTGAGAACGTAATTTTCTACATAATATTGGGAACTTTTTGCAACATCCAGGCAGAAGTTCCGACCTTAAAACGGATTTATTTTAAATACTAATTAAAGCGATAAGGTATGCCCCTTGCAACTCTGTAGGTACTGTATTGTCAAAAAACTGTACTGTACCGAAATACTTTTATTCGATAATAACATAATTTTATTACCTAGTGAATCTCACGTTATTATAGAAATTAAAAAATATATCATGGTTTCAATCACAGCCATTTACAAAACTAACGTTCCTAAGTGTTGTTCATGACGACGCCTGTATTAATAAAATAGCAAAATATCACTGGTACGAAACATATTGTATGCCAGTATTGAAATCACTTCGAAACCGCTTCTCAATAAACTTCTATAAGCTTTTATTAAAGCTGAATAAACTTTAAAATAAAAGTAGAACTAAGCTTAACATCGATATTTAAATCTTTTATAGTTTTAAAGCTTAATAGCACATTTCAATACATTGCTTACCGATTTTATTCGAACTGTGACATAACAGTCTATCGCCAATCTAGGTGTTATCGGATATTAGCAATTTTATAACAATTACATAATACTATCTATGCTACATAACATTACCAGTACGTAACTCTCCACGGGTAACTTTATATAGTTACACAGCCGAAATAAAACCACCACCAAACTTTAATGTATTTTTTTTCTTGTAGCAAAGTAAAAAAATCCTATTAAAATAATAGACTCACCCTTCTGTATTTCATCCATCGCGTAATCCGTTTTCATTTTGTCAACTGCGAACACTTTCTAGATGAGTCCGAGGGACGCGGGCGTTTTGACCGGCACCAACCGCACCGTTGCGACAGATTAAAAATTACCGCGAAAGTAATTTGATTCGTAATTGAAAAATTCCGAAGCTGCGTTCGCCGAGCACCGAGATGAAAACCGTCATCAACAATGCGAACGTACGATACGATACGTATACCGTGCGTGTGCGGCACAACTTATCCGTAACGCTACATACACCTGAGTGGCGAGATCGCGCTCGTCGGGGATGACAGGTAGACGTACACCGGACTTTTTATTCCGAATGTTTCTCCAACGGTCTTTACAATTTAATCGGCAATTCGATATTCATACCGCGATGTCGAATATTCGCAAGTTTAAACGGAGTCTGCATATGACGCGCTACTTCAACTTCGAACGTAACGATCTCGTATTTCCTGTTACACTAAAGTCCAGATAGTGTGCACGTCATTATAAATTCTACTTCAGAGCCGCTCTAAAATTGCGACGGTATTTTTAAGTGTTATGCGGGCGTCAAATAAAATAAACGTTTAATTTGTTAATCATCATTCACAAGGTTCCAGTGAACGGAGATTAATAATTAATAAGTATAAAAACTTAATACAGAGTCAGGTTTATTTACGTAGTCAACTAAAACTTTTTTGTAAAAGGGAATCTACAGAGACCGTAATACGAGTAATATTGGAAAAGGACCATTATAACTGAACATTTGAATGAGATATATAATATATATTTATAAAGTTTAACACATTGTCATTCATTCTGTTTATGGATCTAAATATTCAACATGCTAACCGCACAGAAAATTCACAACAATCAAACGACAATAAATCAAAAATTTCAAAACTTTGTTGTTTTAAAACAATATTAAAACTAGAATTTAACACTAACGATGTATGACTTTAGGTTTATTTGTACTTATGTATCTTCTTCACCACCGCCTTAGTTTAACCAAATTAAGTATTGCCGAGCCAACCTTTTTACATTATGCGATCACATAGTGACGACCTCTTTGGCAGAGATTCAAAATTTATTCTGCCAAATAATACGCCGTTGAAATTAATACATACATACTTAGTATATAGTAAATATGTATTTTACGAAGGTTATATTAGTTTCACTTTTAGAACGACCTAACGATTATGAAGTAATATGTCCTATTTTTGTTCGAAAGGAATAATACGTGAGAATAAATAAGGGAATTAAATACACGAAGGACTAATTTTGTTTCAAGCCAACAGGTATAACTATAGTGATGGCAGAGATACTAATCAAAATTAAATCAAAAATTCTGCAGTCACCAAATCATCGCGTGTCTTTCAAAAATGTTGCATCGATTACAATTTACCTTAAATACTCATTGTAATATTGGAGATTGATTTTATATACGTCTTTCACTTATAACCAATTGTCTCCGAAACTGTTGAACGGAAATCTTTGGAGTGTGGGAAAGTTGGTGAACCAATCAAGGACGTAAATTAATTGCATATCAAAATGTCTGATATTTGGGTTTATTTTGGAGAAAAAATTATAAAAAAAAATTGCATATTGACGCGTGTGTTTTTTTAAAGGAAAGAGCCTATTATGAAAATTACAAATATTATTATCTTCGAAATCAATACAACGTAATTATATATACGAACCCGTCCACTCTATTTGGAATTAAACAGTTCAATGTCTATTGAACTGAATTGTAATCGTAGAAAAATTAAAACGTTCAAAGAAAACATATCTAAAAATCACGTTATCACAAATGATAATCAATTGCCTTATTCATTTTCTTGCAGTTACGCCAACCTATAAGAGCGTAGATATAATTAACGATCTTACGTTTTAGCTACAGAACAAACATTTATTTAAGGCTTATCAGCTGTAAAAATCCAGTGGCAGGTTGTAACTGTACGCATTTAGGGGCCAATGTTGACAGAAGCACCGCCGCACCGCTAGCATTGAGAAAACAGTGGGTGTTTGCGTGCCACACTTTACAGATAACGCGTTACTCTTTCCATTGCAGCGATTAAACCTAATGCAAAGATAGCATAAGAGTTTCCTTTTGTTTGAACAAAGTACAATAATCAATGTATAACATCAGTTTAGAATATATAAAGAATTTATTGTATCTAATTATACTTGAATAAAAATTCACGCAGTAAAATCTCTGCGCTGCTTGCTTTATCAAAATTGCCTCTTGTCACAGTGGACGAGCTACGAACAACCATTGGCCAAGTTGGGATGGACAAATTAACACCTTTGAAAACCATGAAAAACTTTCAGGTATAAAGGTTTTCTCGCGATTTTTTCTTTTACCTATTTCGGATGCTATATAGTATAAATAAATTGTCACTCATAATCATTTGAAAAATTACAGATGCCTTCACGTTCCGAACGGGAGTCACCTGTTCGGAAGTTGCTCATTGCTTGAAGGTTATTAAATTAATTTAGATCAAACGAATGATAAGATTATATGAGTTTTTTATCATCATCATCATATATCTAATGAGCGTAACTCATGGATTGTGTTCTTGTAGATAATAATTAGGCAAGATGACTTTATGGTAATTTATGTTAATTATACATTCATACTATTGTCATCCCAAACTGTTTAAAAAAAAAACTGTGAATCCATTTCCTTTTTTTTGGCTTCGATGTTGAGCCGCCAAGCGAGCAGACCACCTCCGAGTGGACAGCGCCGAACATAAAAGTAGTCCAAGTGGGCAGCGGGGAAACTAAGGGAGTTGCTCGCGGTAATGGCTTATTCACAACAATATGCAACAAAACACGATAAAACCATTTCACCTTATACCCTTGGCAGCGACGACAAGGTTACCACTTATTAACGGGTCTTCGATACAGCAAAACACATGCCATTCACAATTGATTTCGAAAGGAGTGTGTGAGTCAAATATGAAAGATACAGAGCCCTGTATAAATTTTATAAACAAAACATATTTCATACCCAGTCGACTAACAAGTCAATTATAGGATAAGGAAAAACTTATTACTTGTTGTTACAAAATTAAGTTTTTATAATCAATTTAGTTTCTCAACTGTTTATTTACGTCTCACGGAAGTGCCATTACATTACAATGGAGTTATATCAGATCAAATACAGTTTTTATTGTTACTGCAAATCAAAGAAAATGACAGACATCTCGGTTGATATCGGTTTGATTATTACTCTTATTTATTTTAAACATTTATTTTTATTTGTACTACTCAATATATTTAACTAACCTCCCGGATATCGTGTGTTTTTTTTTTACTTTAAGCTATATTTTAGTGTTATCAATAGTCAATCAAGACGTTGATATGAATATATAATATGTAAATAAAATGATTCATCACGAAGGTTGTAAAGCTTCTGTAGAAGGTATGTAAAAAAAACTTATGAAACATCTGACATAAATGAGTAACTATAATTGCGGGTCTATGACAAATAAAATATGATCGCTGGGAATATTTTTCCTGACGCCAAACGACGGCGGGTTACTAGTATACCATGAAAAAATAAATAAAAACCTGTTTCGTCAAGGTGGGTTCAAATCTTGTGTTGACCCTGATACAGTACCGCAGTAGGTCACACCACGCCCGCATCTACCGACTAGCTACCGATGTATTTTAGCCTTCTACATCTTTAACATGTCACTTATACTATCGCGAAATAATTACAACTAATATATGTATAAATTCGCCAACAGTAAAATTAATCAACAATTATTTGTATTTGTAATAAGAATGATAATTTTTTATAAGCTCGTTGCACACACAAATCGATAAAAGTATGGGTATTCTTGCATCCCTTAGATCAATATCACTGATGACTCAGAGTAAAAGTATAATAATGGAGAATATTGTAATTAACTTAATTATTAATTATGGTTACGGTGAATTTCTATTCAAAATTTGAAAATGGCGTCCGTTAACAACAATATCTAATAAATATTTTTATCTTTGCTTTTCCTGATGCGGTCAGACGCAAAAACACGTCATAATTGAAAATTGCTTTGTTACTGTACATTGTAATTGCAAATTGCACTCTATTTTTATTTACTTAAACGGTATGGAACTGTTATATCAACCTACTTTATTGAAACTTTATTGAACTATGCAAATTCTGTTAACACAAAATAACCATTGAATTTTTGGTTATTCTTTTTACTTAAATACTTATTGTTTTCAATTTTTATTTTATTTAAGCTAATTTAAAGCATTAGTGCAGACTGCAAAGACGTGTCCACCATGTGAAACCACCACTTAAAATAATTACAACTGTAATATAAATAATAAATGTTGTTTAAAACCGGAGACCAGTATACTAAAATAACGGAAAATGACATAAGTACGACATAATAGTAATGAAAATAATTTATTAAAAAACCATAATTCTTTTGTTCCTTACTTCAAATTTTCGAAAGTATATATCTTCACCATCACTATCGTCATAATGATATGACTTAACTGTCCCATAGCTGGGTTCGTTTCGGTTTTGTAAGCAATAATTATTAAGCATAAATTTCATATATTAATAAGCAAATTTGCCAATAAACTTCTACTGGCTAGCATCGCACCTTGACGACTTCAGAGTTACGAAGTCTATGAGCAGTGATAACCACTTATCATTAAATATCTCAAATGCTTGTATATCACCTACAGACACCATAACATACGGACCTTATTCCACCACGTCGGGCAAATGCAGATATGCTTAGCACAAGTACATTTAGATACGCAGATTTCCTGACCAAAGTATTTACGCCGAAATAATAAATAATAACTTTTGATAGGATTCAGTTAGTTAACTTTAAAAATTAGATGTGTTCGCAAGATACGAATCCTGATTTAACCATAAAATTTAAACAGTTAACCATAAAAAGAATAAAGTAGTATATGGTAACTAGGCAACACTATCGTTAGTCTATAGTATTTTATTACTAAAACTCGGTTAATGATTATGGTTGTTAATGTAACGAGTATCAACCTTTTACAGAGTACGATAAGAGTGACGGGTTTTGGTAAATTACTTCCACGATAAGCAATTCCATTACAATGTTCGGTGGATGTCATGCGACTTGCACCAATACGTGTGCGATGACAAGTCAAGCTAAGCGATCGGAATTATACGAGTGTAGGCTTGCGTAGCTATAAATCTACCTAATAAAACTGTAACATTACCAGAATATACGTTCAGGAAATATTTTTGAAAATCCACCTCTAAACGGTGAAAGAATGCATTTAATTTTGTATAAAAATCCTTCTTCCGTAAGGTCACGCTTTATTGCAATTTCCTACAAATTTTTTTCAATATTTTCTAATTTATGAATCGGGTTCCATGGATTTTTTAAACTAACAGTATCTATAACAGTAGCAATAATAAAAGTAGATTTAAAATAAGTAAAAGTAGCAATAATAAAATGTATTAATTGTTGGCGGTTTAAATAATACACATTTCTTATACAAAGGCATGGGAATTTAGACTCTAAATTAAAATCATACTTAAAACAATTTTATGTACTTATTAATTTGAATAATACTAGTAAGCGATTATCCTGCTACATTCGATTTCATTTTTATTGCATTATGTTTGACATATATCTTGAATTATCTGCAACTGGGATTTATATGTACATCATTGAAACGCTGGTTGCTTATACCACAATCAATTCACATCGCATTGCAGTTTGAAGAAAGCAAGGACCAATGGCTATGGCAATTATGTATAGCGTGAATCAACTGTACTGTGTCACGCAAAGATACTCATAATAAATTAACTAAATCCCACTGGCTACTTTTCCTATCTAGGGATAGAATCTATAATAGTTTATAAACTTTCACTCAAGCTAGACTTGTTTCAAAAGTTTAAAATTCTGATGTGCTCCCAATTACGTAAATTTATGGTATCGACCGAGCGGCCGCGTTCTGCGTCTTTTTATCCAGAGACTGGGCGGAAGTAACTTTTGATCGTTTAATTTTTACAAATTCTTTACTAACAATAAAAATTTATAGTTTTTGTAAATATTTCGTAGATAACGGTATATAGAATTCTATCGGCCATGATTGAGGGACAACCTAAAATTTAATGCAATTTTTACATACTTTAGGCTGGACTTAAGGTTGTTTGAGAACTTTTACTAAAGCCAGACGTATTCAGAAAATTTAAAATGTGAATAAATGATATATTTATAAATAAATATATAAACCTTCATTGATATCGCTCACCTGATCATGTACAGTCTAGTTTGGTCTGTCTGATTATTTATCAACTAATTGCATAATAATATATCCCTTTTTAATGTCTCAATTCATTCGATTAAAGTAAGGACAGTTCTTTCGTGATTTATATGAAGTTATAAATAGAATTAACGAACTAAGAAAATAGAAAAGTCTACAAGAATGATGTAAATACAAGCTATTATGTAAATTTATTCATTAATCACGACATGCGCATCGGCCGTGACTGTCATTAGGCTGCTTGAAAATTTATAAAATTTTACTTTTTCTACTGACTCCATTTATAGTATATTAAGTTATCTTTTATATAAATACGACAAGGACATAATGATATAGGTTATTCAATTAGCACAATCAAATTTCTCTGTAGTAGATGACTTACTACAATCACAAATACGGAAGACGTTTACGTCATTTATGTTATATAATGGTAGCCAGCCGAGCATCCAACCTGGGACCTCTCACTCAGTAGCCAAGACCACTACCAACAGGGCAGGTACAGGTACAGGTTCGTAATCAAAACATCAACGTACATAAAATCATATTTATACGACCATACAATCAAAAAAGCATGATTCACCTTTTGTAGGGTAAAATTTCCATTCGTTACAAAACAAAAAAATTCGCATCGACTTCAATTTGTAACAACGTAAATACTGAAATTCGGCCAATATTAATGTGTAAATTTTATTGACACCATACGAAAAGGCAGTCTTAACAAAATGTGTAAACAACTCGGAAAATATGTCCGACCGTGACAATGGCAATGACAATGCTAAAAGGCGACGGCCCTCGAGCCGCGTAGTAGAACGTGGCCATACGATATTTTAAATATTAGAATAATGTGAATCATTTCAAAAAGATTATAAGCGAAGTTTGTAGTCTCAAAGATCATAAATATCACAATGTTACAATGTACAGAACGAATCTGAATTCAATAACACTACTATTATTTCCAGACAATCTTAAGATATTTAAAATGTTATATTAATTGGGTATATGGAGAGTAATAATTTACGAACACGCCGTTTTTTAGCCACTTTATCTACGTAAAATTAATAACACCTAATCCAATCGAATAATTTTCATGTTATATTTGTAACCAACTTAATTAATGTGCTCTTGAATTTGAAAGACTACAAACACGGTGTTGGTAATTAACAGAAAAAACTCAATACAATTCAATATGTAAACGTTGTGTATGTAAACATTGAATTAAGTTTGGACATGTTCATTATAATCCAAGTTTTACACAGCCTCACTGAGGTAATGCTGGTTTCTCTTTTATTATACTGCGTAACAATGCCAAGGAAGTGACCAATGTGGCGTGTGAGCCATAGTCACTATTCAACTACTAATAACCATAACAAGTATAACCAAACAATCTTCAAAATATAATGCGTTTAGGTTCGCATACTATCGTTACTTTTTAAAGTGTTATGTGTCCTCCGAAGCAGGTAACCGCCTAGCAAATTTGTCGCTAGCGGCCACCAATACAAGTTTAAATTACCACCATTTTATATCACTTATAATTAACTAAAGTCGTCGGAATTGGTATGCAAAATTTAATAAAAAGCATAAAAGTTAAACACAATCGTATGACAGTAATTGAAAATAATAAATTTTTATCCATTTAGTTGGGTCAACAACTTTATGAAACTAAACTTGTTCTTGTACAACGGCATAACTATTGAAACAATTTAAAGTGACCCAGACCTCAGTCAGATTCATTAGTAATATGTCTCCATAAGTTGTGAGATAAATTGGAAGATCCCGTATATTGCTGCCGTTACCGAAACCTTCACGGTTGGCAGTGGCACGCGTATCAAACCTGGCATTTCACAGCCTTGAGCCTCATGTTGATAATCTTTGCGTTGAGTGCGTGCTACAGGACTTAAGATCTGTTGGCTTATTAAATTGATTACATACCTGTTACGATACGTTTTACTACTTATTCTAGAAGCCTTGTTAGCGGTATTGGTTTTTAAAATTGAGGGCACTTCTGCGTTAATAAGTTTTACGATTTCTAAGACTGGGGACAAAGGTCGGCTAACATGTAGAGCTGATTATATATAACCGCCTCTTCTAGTTTACCTAAGCGAGACACTTAGTTAAAAATATTATAATAAAATCGCGATTGATGAATTATAGATCACACGGTTGATGCGATTATAAGACTGAAGTTCGACGTGGTTGTTGATGGTAACCGCGATTGTTTTTACAGAATGTAGATTAAAAGAATCGATTAAAGTGATTTAAAGTAGGTAAAGGGAATTCAAACGAATATTTATCGATGTTCAAGAAATAAGTGTTCCGTTCTCTAAGCTCTTATGACACGGGCCATGTTCTCGCATGTTCACTACTCCGACTGTGTCTAACATTGGCGACAGAGACATAATATGCATGCTAAATCATAACAATGTCACTTCATGAGTACGTTTCTTTCCTTTCGTTGGATTAAGGAAAATAAAAAAAATATTAAACTGAATATTGTTCTGCTTAATTTTACATATATATATATATATATATATATATATTTTGCTACTTTAGATATTTTTAAACATAGTGCAATCGAATTATATGGCAACTATAAAAAATTTAGAATAAAATAATTTACTACTAACCTTGAAAAATTTACTCATTTTTAACTTGATCTGTTCATTGGTTTCTTATATTATAACAGATAGGACGACAAACAAAAATGCATTAAAATTTAAAAAAAAATATTCAATATATCGATTTGTCTCCGTTACACGTTTTTAATAGTACGTGTATATCGATTTTATTATCTCGATATTAAAGTAACTACTGAAAACTTAACAATTTTATTTCTTATTGTGTTAGCTCTTGTATGTCTTCAGTCTGATAAGAGACCGACATATTTCCAACCGACGATGCTAATGCGGTATTACAATAACAGGTTGGAGCACAAATTACACACGTTGACCCGTCGATTTCCATTCGATTCCTTGTTGAATAGCAGCTAACAATAGAGCAAAGAAGTATATTAAGATATAATCAGATAATACTAGAAGCTGTAATTTAAATCCTATAAGATTTTTTGTGGTATTAACAAGCAAACAAGCGGATAAACCGCGTGATGTAGGGTCCGCAATACAAACACAAGGACCATTTGTTCACAACAGAAGTGCTAAACTAGGGTTGCCAACCAAGAAGGAAACGGGAAGTTTTTGTAAACTAGCTCTTCGATACTGCAACGTATAAAACATATAGTTTAGCCTAGAAGCAGGTTAGTAGCTGACCAGACAGGCGGCAGAAGGCCGTTAATGGATTGCAGTATTGCGTATAATTACTTAATTATACCTACTATATTATATTTAAGTAAATAATGATTATCTATAAGTACTTAATATACACTTGCTTAAGTGTGGTACTAGCAGCCCAGTGGTTTGAAAGTCGCTCTCCCGTACGGGAGGCTCAAGTTCAAATCCTGCATGCACATCAAATTTTTCAAATTATGTACTTATTACAAATAAAAGAGAACTTACTTCGGTGAAGGAATGTATGTGAGAACGAATACCTCGTGTTCTACCCCATACCACACCAAAAAATTATTGCTAGACTCTAATAGCTCATTTTGAATAAAATGGAATAAATTTTATTTGAAGTTAGTAATTACAAACACTTTTCGAATGTCAAATTACGCCATCGTTTCAACAGATCCTTACCATAACTGTTTCCGGAAGAAAAAGCGGCAAATAACTCCCAAGGGTTTTTTCTACTCACAGTTATGTACATAAAGCACTCACTAGTTATTTAGTACTTACTAATTATAACTATATATTAAACTTGTCCAAAGAGGTTGTATATCGCACGTACTATTCTGTTCTGTAATACAAAAATCGACTCAATAAAAGCATCTGAGCTCCAGAACAATAGAACATAAAAACATCACACTATTAAAGTAATTTAAATAAACTAATCTTTCTGTTTCTACGTCAGTTAAAAGCCTCATTTTCTGAACAGCATAAGGAGCGGAGGAAAGTCTTCCTGAGAAGGTTTCAATATGAGGACTCCATTGTATATTACTTAACATAGTAACAACATTTTCTTCTATCTAAATAGCTAAATAAAAGTTTATTAGTAAATGAACATACGCCTATGGCTAGTATATGCCCCATATATAATACAAATGACTCCGTGTGATATCCATAAAAAAATAACCCATAGTTATATGTCTCAGATTATATTACATCAAAAGGCCAAAAAATGTACTGTATTCAATTAGGTATTCGAGTAAAAAGACGAATCAACAAGTGGCTTTTGTATTTCCGAGTACTCATTTATCAAAGTTATTTGATCCATAATTGGATAAAAAAATATGAATTGTAAGACTGTCTTCATAGTTTTAACGCACTAAAACGTAAATTTCCTCAAAGACGCATGTCACTTTGTTACCTAAAACGGCGTTTACAACATTCGGTGGACAAAATTTTACTTCATACTTCTCAGTAAATAAGACTAGAATACACACAGACAGTATTTTTTTGTACGTTTTCCGTTCTTTGTGTCGATCCCATCTGATTAGACTTGGCACGAAGTTGGTTGTACTTCCAGTGAACGTTCATAATGAGTCATCAACTCAGCATAAAGACTCAGAAATATGGAAAATTTCCTGTCGTTGGATGTTTCAGCAGATATTATATTTTTAATGTGTATTTTAGCGATAACGAAAATTATAATATGAAAGAAGAGCATCGGTGACAAAACATCACCTTGGAGCATGCTAGTACGAGAATTTAATTTTAACGGTGGATTTCATGTCCATTTATTCGAATATAATAACTTCACTGTGATAACATAATGCGATATATTTGTGAATAATTCGAATTCTGCAGGTCTACAATATTGTCAAATCAATATATTCCCCAAAGGCACCAGGTACATTCGAATTAATCGAATTAATTTGAATTGGCCAGAAACCATTCTACCCCACCTACCCCGCTCCTATCTCGTCCAACAACGCTTTGGTGATGCTTTTGGTTTTACGGACGTGCGTAGACGAAGATGATAACATTCCATCAGCTAATCTGTCAGTTTATTGGCTATTCCAAATTAACAATGGAATTTTAAGCGACGCGTTAAAGCATAGCATGACGGTAAAGTATATTATGGTATAAATGAATATATACAGATGAATGACAAATACGTCTGGAAACAAGAGCGTCGCAACTAGTAACTGTATCACTTACTTTGTAATTGTTTTATTTTAATAAAAAGAATGTGCTGAGGAGTTTCTTTGGCGGTATCTTTTTTTCGATGTTAAGCACCTTTTTGAAACGCTAGTCAAAGTAAAAAGTTAAGTGCAAAAGCGTGTTTATAAAATACCTCAATGATTAAACGATTTTGGATTTAAATTTGAATTGCTATTAAAAATCGTTTCTGTCGCTGTATACAAGTTTCATACTAACGATTTACGTATGTGGTTAACACACAACTATCTTCTTTAATACCTTGCCTCTTAATACATTACATAATTTTTATATAAAATACTAATATAAGTAACCACATTAATACGTAATCATAATCTTTTGGTCTAATGAAACTTAAAACTTTCACTAGCATTTATAGTACAATTGTGGCGGACAATAAAATTGTAGCATTCATGATATGAAAACAATAGACAATTAGGTCGAGGTAGGATTAATGTCGAAATTTATTTATTACTTTTCCCCACTTGAACAATAAATTATTGGTTACATCTCGATTTAATCGATGTAATGTGTATTTCAAATCAATTTAATTTGTACGTTCCTGTGGATTTATAATCCTTACTTAATATTTTGCTATCATCAACTACGACTATTAATAAAAATAGTTCGATTTTTTTTTATTAACTTTTTTTTTCGCAAATCTAATTAACTTAAAACTACTTCGCTTTCTTCGTGGCTGACAACCCATCGGCGATAATTTGCATATAACTGATAATCACGGACGGCGGTGAATATTTATCATTCAGTGGCACGACTGCTTGTGTATCGGATATTGACCCGTAATATTAGAAAAACAGTTATTTAAGTCGAGGAACTATTTATATTACATAAGATACATACATGAATACGAAAAATTAACGGTGATTTTGAAAGAGATGCAATAACATCGAGAATAGAACTTAAATTTCAAACCATGAAATCTTTTTTTACTTCGCAGCGTGATCGGTTGCAATGATACTTTCTAACTATTGACCATTCTGTGTACCTGGTTGTTAATATTTGGTTAACTGAATTTACTCTTTGGAATTGTATGTCATATACTTAGTCTGTAATAAAACAAATAAGATGGCTTTTCATTGTAAAAAGGAATTGTGTATTGAAGCATAATAGATTTTACCGGTAATAATCCTTGAACCTAAAGTTTCACCAATTTATATAATACTTTTTTAAATTTCAGAGCATTCAGAATTAATTTAACGTTTCTATTTTTATCGTTACAATTGTTCCGCGTAGTTTTTCTAATTCTAAGTTTTATAATAATTTTCGTGCAAACGTAAGAACGTTACGCAACCAATTTTGGCAAACATATCAATTAGCGCTTTCGATTTACATACATTGGTTCGATTTATATTTTTCGTTATCCAGATTATTAAACTGTCACGCTGTCAAGAGACAATTTTCAAGATTAGATTAACATATCAGATAACATGTAAGCTAGTTGGTAGTGACTGTTGGGCAAATTAATGGGTTTGATTCCCGTTCGGGGCCGCCATTTATATCGTTGGTTAATTATTTGTATTTGTCTATGGCACTCACAATTCTAAGAGTTCGTTTTTGTTATCACCAGGGAAGTATCAATGAAACATGCCTTTCCGGAGGAGGTTCCAGACTAAATAAGATTTCCACCCACTGAAACTCCCTCGGCTGCTGCCTACCTCACATGAGGCTCCGGAACGTAATGAATGCTCACAGACATGCCCTCGTGCAAAACCCAATGGGCTCGTCTCAGGACGACCATTGGGACTACTAGTGCAGAGATATAATCATGTGAACATTTATTTATGTATTTATTGCAACTTGAGGACACTTTTTCAGACAAAGGGACCGAATAAGTAGTAAATGTTAAAACACTTCGCGTCCAAATCACGTTTGGCAGCAACGCGGTTAACAAACCATTAAAGATAGAACACGAGAGGTTTTGATGTATTACTTTAAGCATCGAAGGCTGTAGATATAAATTATTTAAGAGTTGATATCAGTGGACATGTTGTATACATGCTGAAATACTTATTTTCAATATTTTGTTTCCTTCAAAATTGTTCTTAGAAATGTGTTTTCTAGTATGTTGCATTTAATTTTTGTTAAGGACATGAGATATATTATTATGGGTACATACTTAATGTATTTGATCATTCTACATTTACAATTAAGCCCAATATAAATAGATTGACATTTCAATTGTTAGAAGACCGTACCATTGTCCATTGTTGGCGGCTTGAGACGTTCTGATCGCGTCACTTCAGCATTTCAATCTTTTCATTGTCATTCGTGTTTCTAAACAGGTATTTCGAAAGGATTAATAATTGAACTTTAAACTTATTTTACTTAATTCAGTTCTAGTTTGTTTAACAAGTACTGGAAGTTATATGATGTCAAGTTATAGAGTAAAATATTGGCTTCGTCTCAAGTTCGTCTCAAAAACATGCAAAAGTTTAGTTATCTCAATTACGGTGTCACAGCGCATATGATTCACTTAGAATGATATTACGTGTGAAAATTGTTGAAATAATCGCAATTGCTACGAATTATGTGCAATTCATTCGGTCAAGTTCGAATAAACTTGTTAGTAAATAATGTTATACATTGCCTCGGTGGTCCGGTTAACAAACTATTCGTACCGAACTGGATTGAAATTGTGTGAATTGCTAAATTACCCACTCTTGGTGTTCCCAAATCTATTTATACTTTAGTATTTTTAAACATACGCAGACAAAAGTGTATGGGACGAACTCTCTTTTAGTCGATTCTTTGTGAACACCGTTTAGATGTTCTCGTCACTTAAGATTTCATCACCACTGGCGGTGAAAACTTCCTCGATTTACGCGGAATATCACGTTATTTATAAGGTTGTAGACATAATTATCTTGATCTCCGTTTTTAACTACTGCTCGATAATATTCACGAGGCATGTTTAGGTGTATAAGGTACACATATAAATATAAAAACGCCTTAAAAACGTAATAAAAATAATTGTTTCGTATGGGCTCTTTATAAATGTGAGGATCGGGTTCAATAACAGAATTATTATAGTTTCAGTATAAAAAGTGTATCAACAAAAAAGCATGTATAAGTTTCATAGCAGTTTTCTGCACTCACCTAAACAAGCCACACGTTCGTAAAGCATGTCACATGTCATCCTTGTTAACAGATACAATAAAACGTTTGTTATAAATGTGCAATCACTATTTCACAAGGCATAGACAAATACGGTCAGTTAAAACATCAGCGATACCAGCAATTGGGTGGAATTGTTTCTCAACGTGCGTGGGAGAATTCAGGCAGCTATCCCACAGCTTCCTCTCGCTATTCCGAGACACTGACCTAACTCGACAATTTGGTTGATTACACTTGAGGGACAGATTCGGATTAAAATAGTTTTGGACCAATTTACGAACCAGTTATCGTAACAAAGTTCTGGAAGATTGATTTATGAGAATGTATATTCAATGGTCATGTGATTGTGATTGAATCAGAAGAAAAGATTTACAGAATAATATTGTAACAAGCTATTTGTTGTTTTAATTAAGGACACATAAAATATGTTTATATGGACTAGACAATGGTTCATAGTCTTGATAGGATAAAAACAAATGATTGTCCAGCAAAATGGCCTCACAAAAGCTACAACTCTATAAATATCTCAGTATATTCCTTAACTTAGTTGTCAACTTTATAATACTGTACGAGTCTAAGAGTTTAATAATACCTGCTTTACATTTTTACCCATCTTTGAGAGCATAATGAAGAGCTTTCAAGTAATTCGATTTCCTCAGATACTTATTTCTCACCGTAGTAAAAGATAAGAAGTTTTTAAATACGCACAGAGCATCATAAAATTTGAAATGAGTGCAAGAATTGAACTTAGATCTTCTCTAATCACCGGCCGATCACTGTTTTGATTGAATTAAGCAAATTCTTAAGTTACATATAAGGGCATGAATACAATATATGCATATGCAATTATGATCAATCAATTTATACCACTTTACACTTCGCAGAATGGCAACAATACCTACAGCGTGAGTCACAATGTTATTATATCATGTTATCGATACGATCTATCGACTTCGTGTGATTAAAATGTAACATAATAGCATAGTCAGGTTGTAGAATCGTCATAAGATTACATTTTTTTAAGTTAAAAGATAAAACATTTGTCAATAAATTTAGATACTCATAACCTGGCGCTAGGATTCCTCGCGAGGTGGATCATATGTTTATGCACAACTAAGCCTGTAATCAACCACGATTCGTAAAAACAATCAAAGCAATCATATATTTGCTTCTGATGGAAATTGAACCGAAGGTACTTTGTTCAGCAAGCGAACAAAGTTATTACAGAACGTCAAATTCAAAATGTTTATTAAAATTGTTATTTACTTGTTCATCAGTATAATTAAAAGAACTCGTCGAAAATTCATACTCGTACAACCAATAATGCATTTATAACTAAGTGCCACTTTTTCTAAGCACCACAGGCTAATAAGAGATTTTTTTGCTTCAGAATTAATAACAACGTCATGTAACATCTTCGACTAGCAAATACTATGATGCAACTCTAACGAACAACAAATGAAGGTAACATAATACTAGAGTAACGGTAAAGTTAGACGAAAACTTTCTCACAGTGTCCTTTCACTTGATGCGATCGCTTCTTTATAAATGTCCATACAACAATATGATCCATTCGAACGCTTATACCCCACTTGCTATGGTTCAATTTGCGATATGATTGCTCAAAATTCATCCGCAATGGTCAATAGTGCAATAAAAACAAGATTTTATAGACGCTTCCGCGTTTACTTGTGGTAAACTCAAACGCGAAGTATGAAGAGATGAGCCGTTTTTAGAACGAAATTAAATATAATGGCACTTTTTAACGCCATCTAAAACACACATAACCTTAACGTATAATGTTCTTATTGGATTATCTCATTGATGTTATCACGGTTATATGTATATGCGCAGGAGCATACGTAATTTGCATGAGTTTATAGTTAATTGTATGGAAGTACTTAGTACTTGCAATGAATGCAAAAAACCTTTTTAATATTAGATATGTTGATTCATCAGAAACAATATTCTTTAAAAGCGTAAGAAATTATAAGAGCGTGTCGAACTACGAACAGTCATGACTTCCATAGTCAGAATGAGGAAGTATTACTTTTATCAACCGCATATAATCAATAAGCGAGCAGTCGTCATCGTCAATTTTTGGCTAGCAAGCAAATAACGCTTTAATGATCCGGACGTGAGTGGACAATGGTGACCACTTACTGTTAGGTAGCTTGCATGGTAGTTTGTCAGTAATTGGTATAAATAAATAATTTTCAATTATTTCAACTTACAACACAACGTAACCACAAGGACTTCGTGTCTCAAAAACCATACAATATGTTTTATTCAAGCCAATTTTTATTGAAAGTATATTTTAATCATTTGAATTTTTTTTACATTTTTCCGCCGAGATTTTTTTGAACATATTTATCTAAGTTCTTTGGCCAGGAGACAATAAATATACGGTCATATTAACAAGAAGGTGATAACCGAATGACATCTGTAAGCTGCCTTCTGTAATCATGGAAATTGTTTTTAAAAGGAATTACGTTACGCATTTTACTGTGCCCCAAAAATACATTCTCTTTGCTATCCTGAGGCAGAAAGTAAATATTTTACAATCAATTGACTTCAACAAAACTGTAAAGTTTTCTTTACAATATTTTTAAATACATAGCTATTAATAACTCACTTCTCTAGATTCACTGGGTTTTTTTCATATCGTAGCTACATTTATGGAATTCGAGGTTATATGTATATACGCACGGGTTGGAAATGATTTCTAGAATAACGCTATTAAAATATTTGTTGTTTTTTGTGCTTAGATATTGAAATTTTGTTAAAAAAAAGTGTAGACACATAAAATATACCTAGAAATAGTAATTGAATCTCAAAATTATTGCACTTTTTGTAATGATAAAGATATTGTGGTTATTATACAAGTCTATTGCGTGGCAAAGTTTGTCAATATAGTGCTAATATGTTGCAAGTGAAATGGCCGTTACGTAATCACAGAAGTATATAAAAAATATAAGGGTAGTGTATTTACTGTTTGCCTACAGATCCCAAAAATGGTGGGGACGGAAAAAAGTATCTTGCCATTACATAAATCAGTAAAAAATGAAACCTCGCAAAAATGATTACTGATTCAACAAAGGATAATTCTAAATATGAATGGCGAGAAACTTGAAGGAGTGCATAATTCTGATTATTCATTATAATTGGATACATTAAGCCCGTTTATTACATGCAACTGGCGTAAACTGTTTAAATTCATGCCAGAATCTTTTACCAATTCAAGTGCAGAGGTGAATGTTCTCCATTTACATATACTTACGTAAACACTAAAAGTGTCGCAGAACCAAACATAAATCTAATCCGTCCAGGTGGAACAAGAGATTGGAGACACTCGAATGGACGTGAATAATGTTCTTGGGTTAAAAATAGTGACTGGAAGTTTTCAAATACGTGCTTTGTTGTTGCTAAAATAATGTTAGTAGAAGCTAAACAGACTATTTTATGATGAGGCTCATTATTGTTCTCGGTTGGTGTAAGGAATGCGTTCCCATTTTTTAACATGACGATCCCCAGTAATATTGATAATATAATATTGAGATAATATTGAGGACCGAACAGACTAATTTCTAAAAAATATTGTATTCTGTCTACTAATTGGACAAAAAAAACCCAATGGACAGATTTTTTATCGTTACAGCTTTATTCAATACTGTGAAGCTGTTGTATTATTTATATTATAGCTCATTGAGGTATTCATGTTTGATCATGAACTACGACACCGATTTGAAAAATTATTTTAAAGGTTACTATATTCAGGGTAGACACAACCTATATATCATGTATATGTTAGCTAATTATAATATTATTCACTTTGTTTAATACTATTTACAGATTAGTATGGATTATACCTATACACATACGTATACATACATATATATATACGTCATATACACAAAGATGACTAATTGTTCAACCCGAACAAAGTCGAAGGGAGCCACTAGTTTATAAAAAGAGATATATCTCATGCGTGTCAAGAGAAGTATACATTTGAAAACTGTGCCATACATATTGTTTTGTGATAGAAAGTGCGATATGAGCCGTAAATTAATCATATAAAAGTTCTACCAAATATAGAATCTTTCTTAAATTCATCCATGTGTTTCCCATATATTTTTTTAATCTTCTATAATAATAAATGTCAGACAAGATGATAATTTTATTAGAAGTACAGTTGCACAGTCACGAAAAATACACGTACGAAATTTTTTTACAACATATATAAAAACTTTATCTCTATTAGAAGTACAAGAATAGAGATTTTTAAAAACACGCACCCCTTTTTAGATACTGTTCAAAATATTTTTGTAATACAGTTCGTTAATTAAATGTGTTTAAATTAACTTTAATCATTCGTATACAACTTTTAGTAACATGTTATTTTCTTCAATGTTTATTACTAATGAAACTAAACATTTTAACAAAAAAGGTATCGTGAAGGATATTTACTAGTCTATGTTTAGCTTAAAAAGATTTTTCTATATATAAATTCCCATAAACACATTTAATCAACTCGATACCCAATTACCGTAGGCATTAAATTCCGTGGAAGTACATCTGTAGGAATAAAATGCGAGTCAAGACATCACATGGTGCAACAGTAGATACTCATGCCATGCGAGTCTTACCGATAAGTGGCAAGCGCGCTGCAGCTTTTGGCGCGGGCGCTTCGCCCTCCGCCGCGGCGGTGTTGCCAGTTTCTACATCTGCAATCATAGATTCCACTTAAAATATAGTTTTTTTTATATATATAGTAAAATTGAACTACACAAAATCATACGCAAAGTAAATGCGTCAAATAAACAATGACAAGATATCTAACAGAGATCTAACTCTGGGCTGCAGAAATTACTGTTATTATTATTATTGTATAATTACAGATGTTTATAAACAATACTTTGCAATTTAGAATACTCAAAATGTGCATTTACCTCACTAATACAAAAAAAAACTACTTTAGTACTTTTCATCATCGTATAATTTCTTCAAAACCCTACAAGCTAAATTAATAATTGAAAGAAAGCAAGTCCAAAAATTAAGATGCATCCAGACTTCATATATAAGAAATAAAATTGTTATCGATACTAAAATTGGCGTCGTTCATGAGGAGTACTGATGAGGAGGTAGATAATATGTACATACGATCTAGCAGACCTGGCTGTTTTACCAGTAAAAAAAAATTGGTTCGGTTTACTTTTATAACGCAGTAAAAAGCCTTTATAAAATGACGACAATATATACGAGTACATTCATGATATTTTTGGTGCGTGCGTTTCAATATTAGTAAACGAAGAAAATATTCATTGAAATACAACTTTTTATATTCTCGTGACAAGCTATTTTCATGACAGGTGGCACCAGGCACGCGATTTGTTTTATGACAGACGTACATCAATTTATATAAAACTGTGTACATATTAATGTGTTAATTTTAAAAACAGGTCGAATCCTGGTTGGAAATAGACTAAATGGGTTAAAGAAGGCTAGACTTCACTGCAATCTTTTCTATTGAATGAATAAAAGGAGTAAAAGTACTTTATTGCAAATTGTAAAGCATCTGTTTTGGCGGGTTAAGATCAAGATTTCTTCATTACATTTTAATCGAATCGTAAAAACACGTATTATGATGATAAGAAATACATCAAATACATTGCATAGTTTAAAATAACTAAACACAGAAATAGACTACAAATCGTAAGTTTAAAGAAAATTAAAAATGAATTAATATCATAATACAGTGCATATAACGAGGTCATAATATTAATATTATAGTCAATTATATTGAGGTACAGTAATAATAAGAATTACAAATTTTAATAGTTTAAGAATACCCGAAGTTCTGAGAAGGTTCAGAGCTATATGATTACCGGTCGCATGACTTTGAAACAATTTACCGAAATAAAAAATGACTAAAGCGTTACGTAGGTAAATTATTAAAATTACAGGAATTAAAGAATTACATGTCAAATTACGGGTATTTGCTGTTAAACAATGTTATAAAGTATTAATGATAGAACTGTGCTTTTGTATAAGTAAATATAATTTATATAAAAATGTATGTACATAATAATAATTAATTACTTAATAAGGATAACATATGAGCTTATGTACCGTAATAATTGTAAGAGCTTTTAAACATATAAACTATTTATTGCCTTATTTCTAAAGTACATTTCTTTATAGAAAATTATATTTATATTTATAGTTCTATAATGTAATTTACAAATTTCGTTATACGATAGACATATTTTTTGAAATGAAATATATACAATTTCACGTTTAACATTTAATGTTTTTTTCAATGTTAATGTTGTTTGCTTCGCTTTGTAAAATCAAGTTTGATCGTTTCATTAAATAGTCAATACTATTATGAAATGGTCAATTCTTTTTTTATGTGAATAGCCGAAAAACGAACAGACGAGTCATCGGATCTGAGTGATCACTGTCACCAAAAGACATGAGTAACACCAACGGCATTACAAATACGTTGTCGGCTAAGGAAGAAGAAAACAAAAAGAAAGTAAGAACATCTACATAAATCATCGTTGAAATATTAAAAAAGCAGATATTTCATAAAACTAATTAAGTATTAAAAAAAAAAAACAAAAAAATAATTAACTAATAAAAAAACTTTTTTCTTATAATTTTTTTTTACCGTGGTGTAGGTACTTATAAATACGGCAGTTAATTCTGAAGCCATAATTTTCAAATAACTACATTCAAAGTACTCATTGAAACCATTAAATCACATTCAACCTCACATATTCCAAGTGTTTGCACACAGAGAATTAATAACCTACTTCTAAATAGTCATTGTCATTTCAAATTTAATTTATTTTCGATCAAAATAATTTACTCATCGGAAGTAGTCAGAAACCATTTATAATCAATAAGACCTTGTTATCTATAATAGTACATTACAAACAAAATTCAGTTGTTTCTATAGGAACACAGAGCAGATCCAGTGATAAGTTTCTAACGAGCAATAAAAAATGGATAATAGGACAAAGAGGACAATAAGGAGAAAGAAGATAAGAAGGTAAAAGATGGACAATGTCAGTTACTCTAAAATCAAAACGAACTCATCAGAATTCCTTGCCGAAGCAGTGAAAACGTTGGTGAGATAAACTGCTCGTGTTAGGAACCGAGTGACTTCCGACCGATCAGCGACTCGTGAATGACAATCACATCAAAATTTAGTCTCCTAACTGACAAATATAATTTGAAGGGCCTGTTAGAATTACCAAAACGGCTTCCTAAGTTGGAAATCCTCAGGCATAACACTCAAAGATTATCAGCATAATGTTCAAAAATAATCAAGATAATGCTGAAACATGAGCACCGCAATGGCCAAAGATGAGCACCATAACGATCGAAAATAAACAACGTAACGGTTAAATATGAAGATCATAATAATCCAAGATCCGCCATAGAAAAAGATGAGGAAGTAACATACAACAAAGACCAAAAAAGAACTGGCTTTGAAGTATTCTATACAGAAGACCACTAAATAATGGCATTTTCTACTTCAAAGATTAATTGTTATACGGAAATTCCCGGTTAAATTCAAATAACAAAGTAAACGAATTTTGACATGACAATTTCTTGACATTGTTATTTAAATAAATACATAACAAGACAGAGTTAATTTCTGTAACATTATTATTATGTATGTATTATTAACCAGAAATATTACAGGATGAAATACATCGAAATAACACAAATTGAATATGCTACTTATAATAAAATTGTAACCATTGAACAGCTTAAAATGACGAAGCCAAGTTGTATAATTATGTATCCCGGACAATGGATCTACATATGTCCATGAAATAAGAGGTAATGGTTAGTAGGTATAAAAGTTCTGTTAAGAGATAAGCACAACATTTTTGAATGCTTTCTTATAGTTATTTTAATAAACCAATTTGTCTTATGTACACTACACTTACACTATGTTTCTTAGCCATTAATACAATTTGACCACGATTTTAAAAAATAAAAATTTTAAAAACCTGATAAAAATTAACCACAGTTGTATCGAATACAAATCCTGTTTTTAAAAGTAAATTTACTCGTATGTGTCCCGACTCCCGATACGTTGCGAGGGTAGTTACAAGTTTATAAATAAAATGAATCATCTGAGTCTCAAGCATGCTTATCGCATTTATAAGTAATAGTGGCCACTTAATACGGAGCATGCACTGAACTAAAGCATGTGCTTGGACAAATCGCCTGCAATCGATGTGAATACAGATGAGCCTCATACACTTGCCCACTCATAAATTATTTACGAAGTTTACATTTAAACATTATGTTCTTAATTTAAAGTTAATTCCTAATGGGTTAATCGTCTAGTCCCGTTTCAAACACTTAAAATGATTACTGGTTTATAAAACATCCTATAGCTACAAGAACTACGTAAAAAATGGAATAATCATTTCAGAACACACATTTAAACAACTTATGTAATCCGTTGTTCCGGTAAATTTTTTTTCATCATTTTAATGTGATCGATAGTCAATACATTTCTGGAATTTTAATAACATGCAACAAGACGGTTTGGTAGTGAAAATTAAATCTGAAGATTGCATTAAATTTATACGGGTATAGAAAAGGTTTAATTTTTAGTGTAAAAAAGGAAAATGTGATATTTTCATTGAAATGACAATTTGTGAATAGTAATAAAAATTATAGATAAATAAATAAACACACATTTACACACTCACACCTCCGCAGTATGATTGCGGGTGGCATGGACACACACAAATATGATATTACAAACACCCATGACCGGAGAACAAACATTTATTTGTCACATAAATAACTGCCTCGGCCGGAATCGAACCCGGGACCCACCGCTCGACAGGCAGGATCAATACCAACTGGGCTATGGGGTCGTCAATTATGATATAAAAGTTATTGATAAATTGAAAAGTAAATACACATGGCAATTGAATTACTAAATTTAACATTGCTTGCTCATTCTATTTTTGCAGATAATAAATGTTGTCTGGGATTTAGATTAAATGTATATATATTATATACATACACGATAATGGATTGATAGAATTGATAAAAGTTTATATTTTTTAGTTTATTTGTGAATAAGACTCAAAAAACATAATTTTTATTTTTTATTCATATAAATGTTTCTTGAATTAATTATACTAATATTTATTTTATACGAGTAAGCTTGGTAGCCGATGTGAGTTACATAAATAGAAAGAGATGTACCATTTAGATATTTCGTAATGTCCACATGTACTAATTATAATTTTAGCCCAAAGGTTCAGTAACGCTTACAAATTATTGTAATTATTACGCTGTAAATTAATGATCGATGTTCACCAGAACAAGGAGATAACAAGGATGGAAAGTTTGGAAGAGAAAGTTTGGAAAGAATGGAAAGAAAGATGGATAGTAGTTTATATACCAAATTATACAAAAGGAAATTTTATTTTTCCAAATAACTTTATTTCAACAAACTTTGGGTGAGGAATTATGAAGATAGAAAAACATTCAAAAGTGCTATATGACAAATGGCTAAAAGTATAATATGGTCAATAGTTAACATAAATACCAAGAGACAGCTGTGGGTAATGTAATCGTACATTAACTCAGGTAAATTAATATGATATTAAAATATAATTCTTGACTTAAGAACATACGCTCTCCGGCAATGTCTTTTTAAAACCGTAGGTACATATCATCCATAATCATCCTCCTGCCCTTAAAACAATTTTATTTGGGGTCGGCGCAGCATGTATTTTTCTTCCATACTTCTCTATCAGACGTCATCTCAATAGTAACTTCCAATCTAGCCATATCATCCTTCACACAATCCATCCATCGCTTCTTTGGCCTTCCTCTACTTCTATAGCCATGTACGTTCATATACCAACCTAACCTAACCGTAGGTACATATCTGTTTAAGAAATCGTTTTTAGGAACACACTCGTATGTTAGCAGAACAGTAGCTAACATTGAGCAACTAGTTATATGTAATAACTGATAATGTCTAGATAATGTTGATGTGATAATAATTCTATCGTTATTTAAATCCATAATTGTGTTGCAGCTACGAAAAATTGTTTCAAGTTAAAAACGTCATATCTGTATAATATGAAACGTCATATCTATATAATATGAGGTTGAAATAAAAATTTGATAATTACCCATAGAAAGTAGTACATGTATAATTCAATTTTTTATAGTAATAAAACTGCAACGGGGCCAAATCTGCACATCTGATACTATAAGATCATAATATAGAATATTTTTGATCACAAGAAATGGATCTACTCCCGACGAATTTTTCAAAGCCAAGTAAAGACGGGTTACTAGTAATGTTGTATAATTAGTTAAGTCCAATTCGGATTCGCGTGGGTTGGGATTTCGTGCTGTAAATATTTTCCATCAACTTATGAATAGACTTCGTATAGAGTTTTTAAGCTATAGGTAAAAATTAACTTTTTTCAAAATTTCACTATATTTCAATGATTTGAGCCGTAAACGAAAATATAAAATTTCCGCACATTTTTTATTTTAAACATTGGATGGATGAATATAAAATTTATTAAATTTTTTGATTTCTTCTTAAAAATAATTCATAATATAATTTTTTATATAATCAAGGAATGATGATTTATATAATCAAGGAAGGATGATGAATATATAATCAAGCAGATGAGTGACCTCTGGACATTGATAATTCATAACAAAAGAGAAGGCTTTCAACGCGTTGCCAGCCAAGCAACAAGAGATGGAACCGTTTTTGTTACGAATCTTGTAACATAGCACTGAAGCATAGCACATTAAGCATAGATTGCATAAATGCGCAAGTTTTATTACAAATTTAAATCTTTGTTGCAAGTACTAAAATATAAAAAATTGTAATGAAATCTATTAAACTAACCACTTAAAGTATTTATAATATATATTTTTATATTCTTAAACATAGGTTTGTAATTATGTCCTAAATTATGTATTTTTTTATTATAATGAAAGGTAAAAGGTAACATTAGGAATTATAAAATTGTACTAAACTACTGGGGCATGCTTGTGTACATATTATGTAATGTAGTAATAACAAGGACCCACCACTATGCAACCTTGAGTTTCTAGTAGAAAAGTTGGGTTTCATCTCATTAACAACTGATCCATTTAACCTCAATCATGGTAACCTCAAAAGCTCACGTAAAGCTCATGCTCAAAAGCTCAAAGTAACGCGGAAATGAGAATAAGGTTTTGGAAAAATTACCTCTTAAAGGTATTAAACGAAGTTAAAATTCTCCTAGGGACTTTTTATGCCGCACATACGAAAAAAAAATACATTTTTTGAAAAACAACCTAGTAAGTAACAGTAAAACAAGTTGGTAATAATTAAATCAAAAACATCTTCAGCAAATGAAGTTGCAAGCGCCTGCTTGTTAATAATTAATAAAGTGCCGATTATAGACTTGATCTGATTTTAAAAAATATATTATATTTTATTATTAGTACTAATGTTTTTTCATATCGAACATAGCGTATTACTAAGGCATAGTTTAATTATAACTAGTATATCATAGACCAGTTTTATGAACGCATTATCTTTTTTACCTTATTAGTATACCCATCAAAAACTAAAACATCTGTAAACCACGTAATACTTATATTTTCTTTTATAATAATGATTTTTTTTAATAAATATTGACAAAAAAATTTAACTAAAATCTAGCAGGTATCGTATAACATAAAAAAATCACAAAATTTGAATTGATGAAATATCTGTAATGTACTTTTAAGTATAAAAAAATTATTATAAATATTGACGTATGAATAAAATTAGAATTTTTCAGAATTTTATTAAAAAAAACTTGTAAGTACAAAACATTTTTGTAAATATGGACGTATAAATTAAATTTTATTTATACAAGCATATTCGAAGATGCGATAAAAAAATTGACTATTTGACTTACTTTGCAGATTCTTTGTTGCCATTTTCTACTTCACAAAGGTTCGTATCGACACTAAAACGGTATACACTGCAAGAATACAACACGCAGTTCTCGTAGACTCACGCTACGCTCTGTGCTACGAAACGCGCGCGTTCCTATTAATAGTCTGATTACTGTCGACTTTAAATTTAACACTGCAAAAAATGTTTGTAAAATAACAATAATGATATATTTTAGTGACGCGTGCGAACTGCACAGTGTTCAAGCCGAGAGTGACACTGTTCCCGTCCTGTATATATCTTGGCTGGGCTCGGTGTGATAAAGTCGTGAATTATACAACAAATAACATGCGTTTATTCAATCAAATTTATCGCGTGGATATCACACAGTGGATATTCACGAGAACAGTTCGGTAATAGGTAAATATACATATATATAAAGAGTTGCTCCCTCGTTCGGGGTAAGGGTTGAATCCAGTACCTATGAACTCTGCAAAATGTTTGCAGAAGTAAAAAATCCAACAGACCGGAAAGTTCCCCACAATGTTCTCAAATTCTCACATTTGACTAATCAGATAGACTTAAGCCGGGCAGTTTCATATTCCAGAACTGTATAGTAAGAAAATTATGGTTTGTTATAAGCATCAGCGGAGTTAAATTTGTATTCAGATAAATAGACGTAAAAATTTAACATGTTGCTACAACTATAAGTAGACATACAAAAATAATGATAATTTATTGTTTAACCTAAAAAAACATTTATCCAATATCACTACATAATACTATTTTATATTATGAGATATAATATTAAACACTACTGCACAAACTAAACTGAATGCCATTTACCAATTTTCACGAGGAAAGTTTTGGATGTAGGGTAGGGTACACATAAAAAATAATGAAATGCATGATAAAAATGCCTAAACGATTATTTCGCGTGTGGTTACTATCTGTGAACGAAACGTGTGTTTCACGAAGCGAAGCGAGAGTAGTTTACAAGTGTATACAAAATACATTTTATCTGTAAGAGATACTCACGAGATTTGTGTTTCTTATCGATATTTCGACACAATCACATGGATCATGTTTACGGTGAAACTATTATGGCGGGGAGTTTCTCCTTTTTGACAGTTGACAGTAGACAGACACAAATGACAGATGAGACTGTAAGCTTTGCGTCTAATTCATTTAACATTCTTAGTTACCATATCATGACTCACGACACTATCGACATGTTGGCGAGATAAACTTGATACTCTTTTCACCTGACATTAATATACTTGTAAAAAACTACAACTACCCTTTGTTTCCATTTTAATGACGAATTTATTTTATTAAACTATGCGACACTGTATGTACTAATTGCAGTATTAAATTCAAAACTGACCACTTGTTTTTATTATAACACTAGGAAACTACCCTCTATTCGCTTCGGGAAAACTATGCCTTACGCTAGGAAATAGTACCCGCATTATTTTAAATTAATTTATAACTTTTTTATTTATGGACGAATTGCAACGAAACAAACTTTAATTACTTAGTGATTCTTACTGCAATATATTAGTGAAAACCATAACTAAATCGGTAAAGTCGTTTCTGAGATTAGCGCGAACAAACGCACAGACAAACAGACAAAAATTCTAACAACTATTGTTTTGTGTTCTATTGCGTTAATAAAGACCCCTAATAGTAGTTTTTCTCATATATCCTTATTGTACAGAAAGCGATCAGTTACAATTTTATTATATGTTTACATTATTATCATCTTGATTAAAAATTGGTTAATTAACTCATTACGAGTATTTATATCAAATTCCCACTAACTCTATGTGGCACATTCAGAATAATAACACAGACAGACACGAAACTGTTTGAGTTTTATAACAAATGTACTTAATTATAAAACGGACTACGATAATGTAAGCATGAATTAGAATTCAACAATAATCGTTACTATGTGAATTAATATAACTTATGCTTGAAAACTTAAAAACTGGTCAACCCTCAATTTTTAAAAATCTCTGTTCAACACAAAACTGTCAAAGTAATTAACTACATAACATTAAAATTTATCAATTTTCACACAATTAAAATTTCTACGTGCCCTTCTCATACAACAGAAATCTTCCACTAACACACATGTGAGCCGGTTGTGCATATTATGTATGTAATTGTTAAAATACATCAGTTTTAACGAGTCAACGTATCCGCCGCAGTGATTATTGTTATTTCAAGATAACTAATATTTCAATACAGCGGGTCTCCGTACCGGTGGTACCAATGGGTAATGCGAAAATCACGACGCGACCGCACGAATATTGTGTCGTCACGCTACATTTTACGCTTTATGTTTGCAGTGATACAAATATTAAATATTTATTACGTTTTATCCAGCCGTCGGGTGGCGGTTTTTAACTGTATGCTTCTCACATCGATTGAGATTTCTCCATCTCTATTAAATTTGATGTAATGTGAATGTATTTTTTTAATCTTCCGGAATTAATTTTATATTTGATTACGAAAATCTCATCAGAATGTATACTTAAGTATAGAAAGTAACGCGGTGAAACTTTTTATTGTTTTTATTAATTACTTACTTATTAAATATTTACAAAAAAAAACGGCTCAAAACTATGAGAACTAAGAACTAGGTCAGTAGGTACATATTTGGATTGTCAACTATTCGACTCCTTGGTTACAATAGCAGGATTCGTTAATATTGGATATACGAGTAACGAATCAGTATCAATATTATGATCCAAATAATAATTGGCAAAGAATTTGGAACATACATGTACAATGTACCTACTCTTAAAACTGATATTAAATTACACCAAGTAAATACCTAAATCTATTTGCAGAAAGATTATATATTTTTGATATGCGATTCATCATTTTTATAAATTTCAATTACACAACGCGAAAATCGATGCATAAACAATCGGCAAGATAAATTGGATTAAAACTACCTATTTGGAATTTACGTATCTCAGTACGTTCTGTTACAGAACGGATAGTGATTATTTGTATTTCGATAATTGCCAAGGCCGAATTAATGTTATAACGCAGACCACGGCCAGCGAGCTCCGGATACAAGTGGTGGATCCATCTGCACAGAAACGATTGCTTCACCATTCACATACTCCTGGCATGCTGCTGTGTTTGTTTTTTTTTTATCCTCATACACCCACACTCCTGTACTACAATTCGAACTAAAGCGAACCTACATAATCATTTGTATCTCACACGAGATAAATCGCCCAAATCGATAGTCGGAGCGATACACTTCATAAGCAGGATTACCGTTACTGATACGACTATAAAATTGCCTGTTTGAGGATAAGTAGACTAAATATATGTTTTTAATGCATTATAAAAACATAACTTCTACGGAGTTTTTCAGTTTATTGTAACAGGTTGAAAAAAACAGAATGTGGACATAAAATCAAGTTATCCCCACACAACTGCTTTTGCCAGCCTTTAAGAACATTGTAAAGAAATTTGAAATACAGGTTTGCTTACGATACGATGTTTTTAAGCAAGAAGATATGTGCATCCATAACACACATGTATTTGGTTGCGTTTTACCGAAAAAAACGCTCATCGACATTCAAACGGGTTTACAATGTGCGTGTTTTGACGTAATACTATCAAATGCGTGGTTCAGTTAAAGACGCAGTAAATTTGTATTGATGACAAAAATTTGAGGTTCAATTTATGTTAGGTTTACAGGCCACGAATATATGTTATAGCGTTTTATTTGCGTAAACGCGCATCGTATGCTTATATACATTATCATAATGTATACCATTACTGGTAGCGTATCCATATATTTAATAATAATCTCACCATAATAAATAGTTCTAGAAACAATTGTAACATTCCCAGAGTCGCAAAAAAGTGGAAACATTAGTTAATGCCAAAATTAAAACTGGCAAAAAGAGCGAATCGGACGTCAAATTTTTTTGCTCGATCACAATCAGGTTTTCCCCGTCCCGTTGCACACTATTGTCTTTACATGTGTTATTATACTAGTATTATTAAGCTTATAAGTAAGACAGATCTATTCACAGTGTCATAGGAATTAACATTATTGTGCATTTTTCTATGAAACATTTTATTCTTATTAAACATTAGGGGATTCATGTATGTCGACCAACATCCTCCTGTCACTGTGGTGCACTCGACTCGCCAATAGACAATATAACGGAGCAAGGTCCATTCTGTTGGGTGTGACTGTTCTATGTACCACATATTTTAATCCAAACTTATTTTCCTGCTCGACTAATTAAGAGAGAAGTTCTTTCTAAAATCAACTTGAAAATAATTTTACGTGTTCCAGTTATAACCTAACGGATTTATCTTTTCCTCTTGACCGGCAATGCGTAAGTGACGGGGTTATTATCGTCAACTGTTGATACTTAACATCATGTGCTCCGTCTGGTTATTTACCAATTAATATGCAAAATCCATTCCGATGCAGTTACGCGAATCTATGCGGAACATACAAGGTGGTATTTTAGCTGCCAGAGTTAGGCTTTTGCTATGAAACGTGTACTTAGTAAACCAACTTTGGGTGAACTTGCTAGACTTTAGCCATTACCACGTTCCATTCACAATGACTTAAGTTTAAAATCGATTAGAGTTTCGTTAAAGTGATAATAATACATTTCAACAGCTCAGTAAGCACGAGACATGCTATATGAGTCAGACAATTGTATTAGACATTTTTTATTGAGTACAAAAAATGAGATTCTGTGCGGAAGGTGAGAACGCAACAACCATAGAATAAAGGGCGGAAATGTCAATTAAAGCGATAGCTAACTAGTTGTCGTGTTGTAAATTATTAGGTGTATGTAAATTGTATTTTTATAAGCAAAAATCAAACGTTGAATTCGGGGTCAGTATTAGTTGTTTTAACTTTTTTATACAAAACTGACCTAATTTCATATCTACAATAATTTGGCTGACGTATAAGGACCTCTACACAGTGTGAATTTTTTTATGTTCTATACGAAAATTTCAAAATGTATTGCGATGTCATAAGCGACAGATCAATGACTTATGTCACTTCACATAGAAATTTAAGTGACTTATGTGCTATGGGTATTCAGGACAAAGACCTAATCTCAGGGGTTACATATAAATGGAATTAAATATAAATATATATAATATATATACTATGTAATATATATATATTACAATATGTAATATATATATACATGTATATATATATATATTATATAGTCACTTAAAGTCACTATATTAATGGCGATTCGTGCCAGTTTAATCCGGACGAATTGACTACTGATCCTTAATTAATCTTCTTAAGACCTTTTTTAAGTTCTTAAGATCTGAGACTGACTGTAATTATCATCTTGTAACTGATCAGTCCACCGAGAGAAACGAGCATCAGTTCACGACAACACATAGACACTTTAACCAACCTATAGTTATAAAACTAAACACATTTTCAGTATTGCTTTTTATATCAAGCTACGTAATTTTAATTACTTGACTAACGTTTAACAATGATCAACCACATTTTGGCACCGTCATTACAGCGGCGGCCATATTGATTAAAGAATTTCGTCACAGCTATTTATAACGACAACTAAAACAGACGGACGGGAATTCGGGTCTACAATTATGTGGTATCAGAACACGTCCCATCTATACTAATAAATAAAATTGGAGTGTCTGTTTGTAATATTAAAATAACCGGCTTTTACTGCATGCATATGAATGTATATACGGTACATATACCAAAATAACATTTTTTACAATTTTTGTCTGTCTGTCTTTTTGTCTGTTTGTTCCGGCTAATCTCTAAAACGGCTGGACCGATTTTGACGGGACTTTCACTGACACGTAGGTGATGTAATAAGGAGTAACTTAGACTACTTTTATTTCTACTAAATAACTTTTTTCTTTAATTCCACGCGGACGAAGTGGCGGCCACAACTAGTCTTTATATATACACAAATTCTGTACATTTCTAATTATTTCATTAAATTACACTTAACGGTTGGACCGTTGCTGTTTATTTTCTGGATGATTGAGATTCGTGATTATCCCGGTAGTAGATGGCGCTGCGATTGAGTACCGTAAAATTGATTTTTTTTTAAATCTGAACTGAACCCGCTAATATCAGGAAAGGCAACGTTTGTGCAAAACAATGTTTGTCCTGACCGCTAGAATATATATACAATAGAATGCCGTGTCTCGCGTATTGCGTAGACTTAAATATATAACTAGCATTTACCCAAGACTTCGTCCGGGTTGCATTTAAAATTATGTACACAACGAAATTAAACATGTATAAGTAACAAAAATAGCAATAGTCTATACTATATATGGATTTATAAATAATTATATTATACATTACAACAATATGAACCATGTCTTATGGAATGGAACCTTATCTAGATTCTGCACGAGTTTTAAGTGGATACGACATAAAGTTTCTAAGTAATATTTTTGTGGGTAACTACCTAATATTTTTCCGCGATAAAAAGTATTTTATTTTGTAATGCAAATAGAAACCTTCTGGGTGCCAAGTTTCATCAAAATCCATTCAGCTGTTTCTGTGTGATTAAGAAACAAACATCCAAATATAAGCACGATTAAGACACAAAACCATACGATTAAGACACACATACTCAGTGTGTGGTCAGTTGTCGGAAACTAAAGCCAAAAGTCATCGCTTCCTAGGCAGTCGCTAGGAAAAATATTAATAATCTCTGACACTCTCAGAGAAACTATCTTCAAAATACATTGTAATTTTTATTCTGTGAAAATATTTGGTTGACAAACGATCAGTTTTAAAGCAGTGTTAATCAAAGAACAGTTTAAAATATTTTTTAATCTATACCCCGGAATTATAGAGCATAATTGTTAAGTTTGTTATCGAGAATATTTGTGGCAGTAGAGCGTTCCGTCCATCTAATAGCCCATTGTTTATGTAACACGAGCAGATTACGAACATAAATACAAAGTTACTTACCGGAAGAGTTGTTTTGATTAGACCTATCAGCTAAACCTCATACAATATTTCCGATAATTCTCAACGGTAATTGTAGTTACAATTACATAAAGTAGGTAATTATTAATATTGGAGTACCTTTATAGCGCACACGCTTATTGCATGGGTGGTTGTTGATGAAAAATATCTTCCACAGTTCACGGGACACCATTGACTTACATGTCGGAGGTCTACAGAATTGACATACATACAAGTCGGAGGCCTTCAGTGGCATAAGAACTAAGATGTTCAATTATATGTATACTAACCTCTCCACCAAACCATACTGGAGAAACGTGCTTACAGTATATGGTTCTCCATTAATGGGGAGTTGACTCCGAGTGGACACCAATTTTATTGTACTAGTGTACAGTTTTAGTGTACTACTAGTGTACAATTTTAGTGTAATAGTAGTGGTTAGTTAGTAATTTATTACGTAAAACTTACCGTATTGTCAGTTTTAGATTATGTTATACTATAAATAACATAAATTAATCACTGAGTCAAGTTTTAAAGAATAGAAGGTATAAAACTTAGTACCTAAAAATAGTGTAGAGTTACGGGTAAATAATACCTAATATTAAAGCTACTACATTGCCAAGTATCATCTAAATCTGTTCAGTGGTTTAGTGTAATAAATAATCAGACAGATAGACGGACAAACAGAAAAAAAAAACTATAAAATTTGTTTTGACCTACCTACATTAAAATTTCCTAAAAAATAATTCCATCAGATTCGACTTCGTTACAGTTTTATTATTAGTAGGTATAGACAAATAAACACGATGCTAATAAATATGTGTAATATACTTAAAGTGCACAAACAAATGTAACATATATACATATAAACACTATGTTATATAATTTGCTAATTATTTATTCAATCGTGTCCTCTTAACCTTTGAACGGACGACCAACCAAGCCGCGGCCTCTCACATTTATAAATAAAGATGCATTCATGATAAAAACTGCACATACATAAAACACATCATTCAAAATGCTACCAATTCATCAAAATTATATAACGAACAAGTTATGATTCGTGCAACGCTATCGAACCTGATAAATTATAATTTGTTAATGTTAAAATGGTTAAAATAATTTGATTATTGATTAACTTAAACCATTGGACAGTTAACCGTTCAAAGAGTGTTTATGACCTAGTATTAGGAAACCCACCTGATGGCAAATGATCACTGGCGCCCATGGACATACGACATCACCAGGAATTCGCGTTTTTTAAACTAGAATTCTCAATAATAAAACTATAATACATGTAGGGTTCGCCTAAACAGAACCCGTATTTTTTGTTTGAAGTACAACAGTCTCAAAAATTTTGTGTTCTGTAACATGTTTTGCATTTTTTTCTAATTGACTTAAAACAACAACGTCGTTTGATATTGTTTTAACAATACTTATATTCCGTTGGCCCGATTACGATATATATATATATATATATAAACGTAGTACTATTTAAAACTTTAAAAACTACTTATGTTAAAGTTCTTGAAAACAAAATAAAAACGGTACTACTCTATACGGAGAATTCACTGTCAATATTTAATTTCTACCTTTTGGTCGTTAATAAGTCAATACAAAATGTGAAAGTGTATTAGGCGTGTAGAAAAAATCATTTTTCATCGTTAATAAAAGCAAAAATTCTGTAAATAAAATTGTCACTATGGAATGTTATTAATAAGGATACTGTTAAACAAAAATCGTATGATCATTATTTTACACAGGAAGGCAACACCAGAATACGATTATTGAGTAAGCACTTATAAATAATCCCTCCTCTAACATTCTTACAATGAACATTTCTAAAATCCCACGGCAGTAGATATCACAATAACAAACTATTAAAGACTACTAATATATTAAACCAAGTCCATTCTTGTGGTGAAACAAATGTAAAATCTTAATCATAACCTGATTAGGTTTAGGCAGTATTTTACGACAACCTTCATTTAATTGTTATCCAACATTACACAGAGGTATATATCTACACAAATAGGCAAAAAAGTATGCACTTTCAATACTGTGACTCCTACAAATAGAAAGAATACTTCGAAATGAGAATGACACAGTATGACGGTATAACGATATATTTTTTCCACAAATAGCAAATACGACAATGTAATGGATTTCCTGTAACTAAACACTATTTCCAATTTTGTTATACACGGTCTCAGAAATTCAAGAAACGGGTCATTTACAACTGACATTTCTACTTTACATCTCGAGTTCTAAGAGTGTATTCTCATACCCACAAATTTAATTCAACAGTTATAATTTCCTCTTTATTCACGCGTAGGAGACAATAATAATGATTGATACAGTTATCATCCGGTTGTAAACCCATCTACCAACGCTATCCGGCTCGTGCTTGCGTTATTTTCTATTAACATACAAATGTATGGCGTTCAATTATGGTTCACTTTGGTTTTGAGTATGTACAAATATTGTAGCGTTTCCACTTATCGGGACTAGGAAGGCTCATTTCGGACTTCGGTAATTTATCAAAGACCGGGCACTTGATATAATATTTTGACATAAAATCCGTTCAATGTTTTGATTTTTTATACTTGTATTTTCTCAAGTGCATGATAAAAAACTACCACTTTCTTAAAGCTTGGATATGTTCGTATTACTGAGAATTGTAATATATTATAGTCGACGATTATTTCATGTCCAACATAACGTTTAACACCAATTACTCGTATTTATAAAAAACAAACACGTAACATGCTCTCCGAACTGAGATATCAATTTTTTTATTGACGGCCCAGTAGCCTATTTAGTAGTGTTTCTGTGTGCCGATCGCGGGTCCCGGGTTGGGTTAACGGCCGGAGCAGTCATTTATGTCACAGATTAATGATTTTTTTGCCATGGATGTTTGTGATGTCATATTTGTGCACGTTCATACCATGAGATGTGAGTGTATGAACTTTTTTTATCTATATTATTTTAATTAATTTATAACTTTTTTATTTATGGATGGATTGAGATAAAACGTGCTTTACATTTTAAGTGATGCTTACTAGAATACACTCGTGAAAACCGAAACGAAATTAGTTAAGTTTCTGAGATTACTACAAACGAACTGACAAAGAGACAAAAATTCTAATAACTATTTTTTTTGCTTCCATAGCGTTATAAAAGACCCATAATAGCAGTTTTTCTCATATATCCTCAATGAACATAAAGCTGTCAGTTAAAATGTTATTATATGTAAAGATGTAACAGAGCAATACAATTTCTGAAATAATTTAGTTGTACAGTCTAAAGTACAGTAAAAAATGTAAAAAGATATATCCATTAATATCATAAGGTTTTTACCTGCTTGACCAGATACTGCCCTCCATCTGAGTCAAACGTAAAATATTTTTAACCTGTTTCTGTCTCACAATACAAGAGCCAATCAACAAGTGTATTCACCGTTTTTTTGGGAGTTATCGATTCGACATATACTTGTTGTTACGAATGCCCTTGTGTGGCAGATGATCACAAAAAATCACCGTCATCCTCTGGCCTCACTATTCATTTGCCGGTTGTTAACAATTAAAAAAATTAAATTATTATACACTTATAATTAGTCGAAGTGCCATTTATAAATCATTACAGTTTAAACGTAGGTGATAGCATAATACAATAAAATATTTTAAAATTACTTTAAAGTATTTTTCCGTATTTCTTTTATTAGTATTTTTATTATGATATTCGGGATTCTTGCGTTGCAACTTTTACTAACGTTCGGTGTTTGTATAAAATTAAGAATTTTCTCTAGGACTTATTAATTATCTAAAATCTATTTATTTATTGGGTATCCAGCTTTTCTCAATGCCTATTCAAATATCTTTGTGTTATCAACAGTAGTTTACCGGTCTATATCAGTCCAATGCATCGTTAAATTCATTAACCATTGCGGTCGTGAGAGACTTCAGTCCCCAATGTTTTCGAGAGCTACTCTCAGACATTTCAAATACTTCAAATCCACCGTCATGCATCAATGCACAATCATGAATGTTTCATTTCAATCGCAACGATACAATACGCGCAGCAAGTAAATCAATTTACATATACGGATAATGGCACCGGCGTAAAAACCTATGAGTAAAACAGGGGAATACGTACGTCAACAACGACCGAGTGACTGGTCATTTTGATTTAACCACTTCCGTTGTTCGTTCGGATTGCCTTATAATTATGGTGTAGATGTTTTCAGATACAAAATACGTAAGTATATAACTTCTTCTAGATGTATTATCATGAAATGTTTGAATGAAATGAATATTTTTTATATGTAACTAGTCGACAAAGAGCAGACGAGCTATCTGAGCTAAGAGGACACCGGCGCCCATTGACTTCAGTAACACTAACTCACCGAAGTGTGGCCGAGCGAAAGGGAAGCGGGGGCCTCACAATACTGGCTCTTCGATACTACAACCGAAAAACGCATGAAACATTTCACGGTCGATTTTGAAAGGATGGCGATCGCTTCCCAGTCGTGCAAAATACCCTACCAATATGCAATTAATCTGGGTAGAACAGAGGCCAGCGATCTCCAATGGGAGGAACATTTTACCATAGCCTCGTCCGTTATTCAGCAGGATGCATCACGAGCAGGTGAGGTTGGCTGGGACTTAAGAATGGACGGAGCCCCTTACACCCCAAATGTACTTGGTCATCATCATCACATCAACTTTAACTGTCCCGTAAACTCACCTAAATAAATAGAAAGTTCTATCGTTTAAAATATTATCAACATATATATATAACATATATATCAATATTATTATGAATAAGATTCTCTATATGATGTACAAAAAAGAGAATGACGTGGTGATAAATGATTTCAAAACGACACTAAAATGACATAACTTTTTAAGTTTCTCTATCGTAATGTAAATTGAATGAACCCTGAACAGTAAAAAGTTTTGTTCAGGAATATCATTAATATATAAAAAATAAATTACCTAATAACATAAGTGAATAACAACGCCTTATCCAATGCCTTAAATGTGTAAAAACAGAGCAACTAAAAAGTTAAATTAGATGGATATAGAAGTTCGCGGAAATCCCTTTGAATCATAATTACGTTTTACAAAAAAACTCCTCAACACATCTTTAAAATAAACATACGAAAATTACAAAGTAAGTTTCGACCTACAGGGAATCGATTGCAGCACCATTATTTCGAGGCGCCCTTGTCATGTATATGTCATATATGTACTTTTCGTATCAACTTTAGAACCTAATTGTAAAAATAAACCTGTAAATGACAAACATGCATTAAAATAACCAGCTCTACAGCCAATTTCATTTGGGATAGGAAATCTTTTTATGACAGGAGTTTCTTTCGCCTGTTTTTCTTGTCCATGATAAAGTACCTTTTGGGAATGATAGTTGAAGCAATATATGATGCAACTCAGAGTACCTTTTGAATAACTTAATGTTTAATTTAACTAATTATTATTATTTTACTTAATTAATTTGAATTAGAATACTCATAACACATTTTGTTTCTATCTCAGTTTTTAACTTCACATCTACATTAAGTGTATGCTTCATGGATGAATGCTTAAAAGATGATTGACTCCATATCGATAAAAAAACTCTTACTTGTAAGAAGTTCAAAAATGTTTAATAAGTGTATATGTTCACTGTACTACATCCGATGCGAGATCATAATATGATACGTCAAAATTAATAACATACTGTATCGGACTTTTTGTTGGATATTTAACCACACCACGTATTACATTGGGAAGTCTTGAAAATCAAAGGTTTTTGTTCTTATTCCTAGTAAGTGCTGAGCGTCTTTTTTTTTCTTCTGTTGGTGCATGAAATAGCATTTTGCTTGTTTACTTTTATTACAATATTTGCGATCATTTGCAAATTAACGATTTATATTATGTTCTAGGAGACATAAAATATAAAGAAAGATCATTTACTTCGGTGAATGAACGAACTGTGTACGTGTCAACTGTGGAGTCAGCTTCATTTGGACGTCTTTTCTAAATGCCATGACAAGGGATTTTTTAAGAAAGGCATAAAAAGAGCTCGCCTACTGGACCGGCGCGGCAATGCATTGGTGAACAATCTCAGGTACGAGACATAAGACAAAGTAAGGTTCCATAAACCCTAATTGCCTGTCAGTAGGACAAAGTTCGATAATGGACGTTTAAATCAGTCAACAATGAAGTCATTCTGTCTACCTGAAGCGATAAATTAACTTCACATAGTTCTTACGTAGATTTATTTACAACAGAAGTTACAATAAATTTTGCACATACATACATACTCCAAGCAAATTGTTTTCTGAGCGATTACATAATTTCATACAGTTTTCATCATGATAATACGATACATAAACTTATTAAGACGTTCCTTGATAACGTGTTATCGTTAGAAAAACATCATAATCAGATCATCGTTGAAATTTAGCTACTGGCGCTTTAAAAGGGGGAGAAAGTGATTAGCGGTGTTATCATCTGAATTCGGGCCGTAATTGGTGATTTACATCGCGATAACTTTGTCGCCATTTGCCGACTATCACGGTGTTTGTTAAGCAAATGTTTTTTTAAGCCACTGAAGGTCGCTCGATGGCTCCGTTATCTGAAACAATAGACCCGTATATGAAGTTATATATATACATTATATATATATATATACATAAGTTATATATACATTTTACATACCGTAAACCTGGATTACTTGGTATGCGTAGATTACATTATTAGATAATGTTAATTAAAGATAACGTGTTTTTAATTATTTTTTTATGTTAATAGCCGACAAACGAGCAGACGAGCTACCTGATGGTAAACGGTCACCGTCGCCCATAGACAACAGCAAGACCAAGAGTATTACTGATACGTTGT
Organism: Megathymus violae; assembly: GCA_003671415.1. Lineage (NCBI taxonomy): Eukaryota > Metazoa > Arthropoda > Insecta > Lepidoptera > Hesperiidae > Megathymus > Megathymus violae. The sequence continues at coordinate 1,048,604 of PDGT01000046.1, read as the reverse complement.
CGGCCAGGAAATGAGAAGAAGGCTGGAAATAAAGTACTGGCTCTCAAGCTCCCAGCCGCCAAACCCTACCACCAGGCAGGCTGGCTTCTGTCGCCTCTTACGACACCCTGGTCTGCCAGCATGGGATTGGGGGGAGTATGAGCCGTCCCAATACGGCTAAACACGTGATTTTAATAAATAAATAACATTTAACGCCCTATTACATTGTGGACGTTAAGATGTTGTAATAGTTTATCTTTATTTATTTTGTAAAATTTTTTTTATTAGTAACAACAGTTTATCATTAAAACTTTTAGACCTACTCGTTTCTACAATTATTGTCGAAATAAAAACTTTGACAAAATTTATAAGTCGCAAATAGTGCATATTATCAAGCTGTAACTATACCAATTAACTTTGATTTTCGAAATATAAATAATTTTATAAATAGATAAATTTTACAGATAAATATGTATAAATAAGTAATGTATAAATTTTACAGATAATATGCGTAAAGCATAAGTACACCTGATTCTTCTGCGCACATGCTTTCTTTAGCATGGGTTGTCTGGAAAAGAGTTAGCGGTAAACAAAACGCTTTATTATATATTTGTTAACGCGTTATTTTTTCTGTACTTATTTTGTTTTTGGTGTACAATAAAGAGTTTTGTATTGTGAATTCCCTGCCGGCAATATATTTTGCGAATGTGTTTCCACAAACCAATTATGTGTGTAATATTTTTTATCGATTACACTTAAACTCGTCAATAGCTACTAAACAAAACAAACAGTTCTCAAACAGAGGAGAATAAAGTTTACCTTCACGTACTAACATATAGATAATCATTGTCTGGTTAAATTAAACGTAGCCAAAGTAATCCTATTACTTACAGTATTTTAATATATCATTCCAACCTATAATTGTCTTACTGCTGGGGGTCGGGTCTCCTCTCACAATGAGGGGTTATGGACATATCCCCCACATTGACCAAGCAGGGGTTTTAATATTTACACATCTTTGAACCATTACTTATGCAGACTTCTTCACAATGTATCTCTTCGCCGAACCAAGTGATAATAACCAAATGATTTTCCCTTCTAGTATTAAAATAGTTTTCAATATAGAAGAAGTAAAAGAAACACTTATTCAGTCACAGTACCTCTACAAAAGTAATACAGATTTACTTTGTTCGATGTTGCATTTGCAGAAGTACTAACACGACGGGAAGGGGGTGCACTCAGGACATGCAGCGGATAAGAACCACGGCGTCTGATATTTCAGTGCGACGGTCAGATATAATATGCATGCTATGTAATACAAATCACATAGTTCCTTTTCATAATTTGGTGAAAATTGCAACATAAATAATTGCATGTTCTTGAATAACATGGTCATTCGCCTTGTGCAGTGAGGAATATAAATAAATGCTGTCGGAGGTCGCCGCCGTCACTGGATGAGTACAATAAGTCATATCACTATGCAACTCGCAAATGAAGGGTCGATCGTTTTCCTGGTCCTTCTGGGAAAACGCAGTTGATCAATTAATGTAATTAAGGTCTGTTATAACTTTTAAAAATTAATCACAAATATTTTCTGAGAACATAAACATTTTAACATTTTCACACCTATATTGTAATACCGAAGAATTAATGAAGTACTTTGTATGTGAATTCTAAGTAATAATTAAGGGCTGGTTAAAATAATAAACGGAAGGAGACCATCGTCGTATTAATCAGTAATTTGTGATCAGTTTCGTTGTATATCCTTGTAAAATAATGATAATACACAGTTGAATATTAAATTTGTGAGGATAGTCACAAAACATATATATGTAGCATGAAATGAGTAGGTACATCTACAACACCAATACCTAACATCCTTATACCATCTATATAGCTATATAATAAAATTCTAATCGATCGCTTTCTGTACGTACATGAACGATATATGAAATAAATATTATTACGGGCCTTTATTAACGCAATAGAACACAAAACAATAGTTTATATAATTTTTATCTGTTTGTCTGTGCGTTTGTTCGCGCTAATCTCAGAAACGACCTTTTCGATTTCGTTCCGGTTTTTACAAATATATTGCAGTGAGCATCACTTAACACTTAAAGTTTTTTTCATTGCAATCCTTCCATAAATAACAAAAATTATAAATTAATTTAAAATAATGCGGGTAGGTATTATTTCTTAGCGTAAGGCGTAGTTTTCCCGAAGCGAAGCGTGGGCAGTTTGCTAGTAAGTAAATAAAACTGTAGCGGGTCGAAGCGAATGTTTTTTTAAAAACTTTTACCTAAACTTTCATAACTGATATAGAAGTCTAAACGGATTTTTTTGAATTATTGTCTGGCTACCTGAATATATAACTGTAAAACCACTAAAATAAAGTTAAAATTATTTGCTATATATGTTTATATTCTCTAGAATATTTTATGTATATATATATATTTTCTACCCGAATTTCTCATTGACAGAAAATACCACGTCATCAGGATCAAGAGTTCAAGGGACGAGAGACTGCAGTAAAGCATTAATAAATTTGCATAACCTCCACGGAATGTTTCCGCTCAACATAAATATTCTCCTTTAAGATAACATAACATATTCTCTATCAAATCTGACATGTCTCGTCCCTTGTAAAATATTGTCATGAACTTATCGTTTGAATGAGGAAAAGTGTATAATTAAGAGGAAGGAAACACGAGCCTTGTATGACAATGACGATTATGTCCTACAGCTATTAAAGTATTAAGTGTTAAATAATAATATGAACATTTACATAAAACTCCAGATTTTATCAATTTTGGATGCTTGATATCCTTCAACAAAAACAGATAATAAGAGCAGGTTTTTGAATTTTTTACATGAAATTGATAACCTATAATCTTTTAATCTTTATAAATAAAAATTAAATGCCACGTGTATTAAAGAACTTGGTCAAGAAGAATGTATTTGTAAACGGCTCGACCGATTTGGCAATTTTTTTATGTTAGTAATTTTCAGAGCAAGGGTTCTATGAAATAGTTTTTTATAAAATAAACCGAAAAATTCAGAAATGTGGATGGTATTTCCCTTCCCAACGAACTGACTGACATCAGTTAATCTGTCAAGACAACTCACATCCCTTATTACTAAATATTGAGATATTTTATGAAATAAACATACTTAATATTTTTTTGTAAGGAGCACTTCTAATTTTTTCATTTGTAAATTGTACCGATACATAGCCGAGCCGGCCTTCTGGTCTGTATTAATAATATAAAGAAGTTTGTGAGTTTATGTTTCTACGCAGGATAATCTCGGAAACCACTGCGTCTATTTGAAAAAGTACTTTACCATTTGTAACGTACATTATTCTGGATGGAGATAGGCATATCATGTATATATAATTGCTTAACAAAGTGAAAGATACATATACAATTAGATATACACTGTAATAAAATAAAACTGTAAACAAACTAATTTCGACTTTAGACGTTAATTTTTAAGGTATATATAACTTTTACGATTTATTACTTATTATAAGTTAGTTACGTGGGACATAAATATATTTGTTTTCAATTTATATTCCAATATTTATTTCGTAAATTTTTTTTCAAGAGTAAATTTATTATTTCCCTCTTATATCCCGAACATAGCAACCTCCACAAGAAACCATAACTCATTCTGAATAAATGAAAAATAACTACCCGTACGTTTCAACTTTCCGTGAGTACGATTCAGACTTAACCTGCTTTTTGTTAGTAATATTATAAGTTATCTAATACCCAATAGTTTATAAAATATCAATATGTTACTTGGTATCCACGCCATTGTTGGCGTTTCTGCGATTTACATTTAATCTCTGTTATCATCGGTTCCCATTTAACTATTACAATTGCCATTAACATTGACGTATTGAATAGATTTGGAATAAACCTTATAAATTCCTTGTACGTAAAACGAGCTCTGGTCACTTATCCCAACCTGTATATGTACTGTATAATGATCGTCGGGTTTACAAAAATGTCCAAATCTGATGGAATATTGGCTCCAATTGCATGAAAAGCTTTAATTTTATAAATGGTGCTTACTACTATACACTACTACGTTCAATTACCTATTCTTTATTTAAAATCGACATCTATTATTATTTACTCTTTAGTGCATTATTTTTTTTTTATTCTTGTATCCTTATTTTCTTTTTAAACTTTTTATTACTTAATCTATGTCATCAGCGATGTACGTCCGCCAGAGACACGGAAGCGCGTCTTCGTCTTTGGTCGACGCATTGGGATGCGTTGCGCGCGCGCCGCTCGGCGGGGACAATCGCTTAGAACACGCCGCTCGCATACCGACGACATCACCTTGTCTCCCGCTTTATTACACCTCGTTACAAATTAATTGCTGGATAAACGCACGTTGTACTTGTTATGGCGCGATAATGCTACTTTTATATGTGAATCACTACACATTTAGAGGCGGAAGGTGTGTTAAGTGTACCGTTTATTATATTTATACAGGAACGTCGCTTTCGTAAAGCAATGTCGTGAAAAATTTGGCCATGCTACGGAATTCTTGTAAATTGTTTCACGTTTATGTTAACGAGTATTTATATGCTTCATCACTTATGTATGTCATTATAGAGAGAATATTCTAGCATATATTTAATATAAATTAATCAGTATAACGTTGAAATTTACCATATTACCATTTCATCAGTGGGAAGTAATAATACTAATATTCATACACTCACACTTTTGTTACGGGTGACATCTATGTGCGCAAAAATATAACATCACAAATACCAATAACCCGAGAACAAACAAACAAATGTCTACCACGGCCGAGATCGAACCCGGGACTCCTCCCTCGAAAAACAACGTTACCAACTGTGCTACGGGGTCATCAATCACACATATCTAGATGTAACAAAAACTTGGAAAACCCAAATTACCACTTTAAATTGAATAATTGCATCAGTTTGATAATGATCAAGGACAATGACCTTCCCCACGGAAAGCCCGGGCTAAAATCTTACACGGATCTCTTATACTCAAAATATGAGTGCATGAAGAGCGTAATTATAACTTGCTACGGTGAAAGTTCACTACAATAATTGCAATGATTGAAGTGTGCAGTAGGCCAGCGGGGCGGACTATGATATTTAGATAGAGATAGTCCAGGAGTTTCTCAAAATGATTACTTTCAAATGTACTTTCTTTTTGGTATATTTTATAATCAGAAAGATACTAAGTACCAAGTTCTCTTTGCTTCTATGCTACAGGCTACAAACTGTTTACTAGTGTCAATCATAAAAAAAATATTTTTAAGTGTTTCGGTTGTACTAGCTCTTCGCCAGTTAAAAAGCTGATTTTACGCTTTTTATGTTGACCGATAATACGTTGTTGATGCCTCTGACGTCCATGAGTGGCGATATCACGCAACGACTGCTTATTTTGAAATAAAAAAAACAGCAATTAAAATAGGTTAAGAATAAATCAAAGTGACAAGTTGGAACGACGATATACCCAAAGCAGTGGGCAGTGGCTGAAGAAGATGAGCCGAAAACCGGAAGTCTAGCAGTGGAATGCAAAAGACCGATGATAATGATGAAAAACAAATCATAATTCAGTTTTGGAAGGAAGCTGATGGTCAGACGGGCAAAAATAATACTCATTCAGTTATCTAGCGCAGAAGTACTGCCGGGAATGACTTTTATGAATCTGATTATCAAAAAATAGTATATACTGTCTGTTTCAAATAAAAAAAAAATATATAAAGTGTGCAGTAAGTTTATACTAAACTTTATTCTATATCATAAATTCGTTCGATTATCATATAACGATTATCTCTATAATCACAAAATTATTTAAACCTTACATAAATGATCACAGATAATAATAAAATGTGATTGGTCAGTCTTAACATCACTCAAGTAAGTGTTGGTTTGATGCATGCAGTGTCACGACTTTAGGAAAATTTTACTCCTAAGTGTTAATTGTAAAACATATCAGGTACAAACATAATGAGAAATAAACGTATTCCAAAGTAGTTATACAAGATACATAGGTACTTTAATGGAGCGCCGCAAGCGACACAAACAATGTAAACGTTTATAATGCCGTTATAAACCATGGAATTAAATTACAAATTAATCATAATTGAAACGCTCAAATGACTTGTGCCTTTTAAAATCTGCAGTTGACGGAAGGATGTTGGCATGATTCCAACGATGAGGAAAAATGAGTACTTGTGTGTGTTGAACGTATATATCTTTTTCAGTGTTATAGCATTTATATCAATTACGAGATGAGAGAGATGACATAGATAACCCATTTGCCAGATTCTCTGCTATTTAAATAAACAAGAGCGAGTACATTTTATAACAAAATTTAATAACATCATTATTAATTCAGAGCTTGCTGTTGGGCTTAAAACTAAGTTGGTCCTATTTAATATAGGTGCATTGGGAATTGAGAGGAAAGCGAATTATGGAAGGACAGAGTAAAGTTACCATAATCGTTCTGATTGCGAAAATTGCATATTGGAAATCCGCTGCAATTATAAATGTTATCGCTGAAACAACGTGTAACATGGAATTCGATCCCCCAGGTCAAATCTTCAATACATACAAAGCAGGAGAGTTAGTTCAACACAACGCAATGTTCTACCTCGATAGTAAATTTCTACATTTCAGCAATTACATCATCACTACCTAGCACTGTCTTCTCGAAGAATTGGAAAAAATCGATTGGTTTAAGACCATAGTCATAGACCATAGACCTCTCAACTGTAGGTTGGTAAACTACACACAACTTTACTAACTTTGTGGAGGACTCTCTGAATGCATGTGTGCAGGTGCTCTCAGGATGCAACTGATAATTAATTGATAAACTTATATAAGTAACTGATAATTAGTGATGGGTGGATCCCTCGTATGAAAGTCGATAGTTCGCTGATTTTATCACTAAGCATCATGTCACGGTTGTCAATGTAGCTCAGGACCAGCGAGCTAGGATATCCCCAGTCTGTCGTAAGAGGCGACCAAGAGGGGACTTCCGGGATTGCGGGCCGTAAGAGTAAGAGCTCGAACGGGCTAGCGAGCTCGAGAAGGACGACAGTATGTGTGGCCGCGGACCTTGTCCCTCTCGGGCGGAGCTCGACGAGGCATCGAGTTCAGAGGACTCCGGTTCCGTTCCGTCGCAGATGCCGGAGTCCTCTATGTATATAGCGCCGAGGAAGGACACCGGAGTGGTTTTAGTACGGTAAATATTCCCATAACGCGCTGTCGCTCCAAACCTAACCCTCCACGGACCTATTTAAAACATAAATTTCATCGAATTCGTACACAATTAACTGTGAAGGTGATAAAATGTTCGTTATTAACCATTTCTTGTCAGTAAGGCTTATCACATGCTTACTTGACTCGTAATAGTCGTCATTCACTTCGCTTGAACGAGCAACACGTAATAAGCGAGTCAGATCGCAGGTGTCGTGGCTGTAACGAGCAGTGATCATTCACCGGAACGAAATGTATAATTCCTACCGGATTGATTGGTGTACCTTTATTATATAAGTCCTACTAATCAATCCGGTTTTATTGATCTACCTATGAAGTTAATAATATAATACATTTTATACAAATTAAACTGTAGTGCATACTAGATTATGCAAATGAACACTGTTACATATATCCGCGAAACGAACAGAAATAAACTGGTCAAGTCAAATCGAACCCTTATTGGACAGGCTTCCATATTTTATATTTCCACTAGCGGACCCGACAGACGGTGATCTATCCGAACATTGGTTTATTGGTTGCTGTTAGAGCGGTCAGCAAACGTTTTTTCTATATTTCAAAAAAAGCGACATTTTTTTCTACCGGATCCAATTATGAATCTAATCCGTCCAGAGGCCTACTAAGACACGCCAAAAATTTCGTTAAAATAGGTTTAGGACGTATTTTGTAATATACACATATACAGAAGAATTTGATATATAAAGGTATAGGTATAATATATATAATATATCCAGGACCATTTCCCCGTGGAAACGGAAAATATATTTTTTTGAACTACTTGTGCCTACACCTACTCCACGTTTGTTTTAAAACTTTAGAATTGAAGAAATATTTATAAATTTCCATTAATGTCTTAAATTATATAATTACAATTATTAAAAACGTATAATATCTGTATAGGTTAGTGATGGATTCCAACGTTAGAAGATGGATTCGAGAAAAGGATTTTTTTAGTTTGTCTTTCAAAATTATTATTAAAATTATTTGTGCTGGTCACTAAACTATATGCGTGGCAAATTATTTTTCCATCTTGTAGGCTCAGTGTAAGCAAAATGGTTACGACGGACGTCAAACAGACAAGCGCATTTTTAACATTTCATACGTCTGATGAAAAAATGGGGCATTTTTCTGACTTGCTACTTACCACCCTCCTTTTAAAATCGACCCTGAAATATTTGAATGTGTTTTGATCGCAGTGTCGGAGAACCAGTAATAATAGGGGGATACTGAAACTTCCATTTCGGTCGGCAACACTTCGATGATACTTTTGCGTGTTATTGAAGAGTATGGGCGACGGTGACCACTTACCATCAGGTGGCTTGTCTGCTCGTTTGTCGACTAGTTACATAAAAAAAATGTATAGTGCCAGAGGAAATGTGTTGCAGGTCTTGAAGGATTCATTTAAAACTCTTTTAGAAGAACCATTGTAATGAATTATTATGATTGTTTTAATTGGTATATTAATTGAAGTACATGATGTTCTTGGATAGATACCTCTCCAGACCGAGTCCCAGGAACATTACTACTTCTAGCATCGATTCATTACGAAAGTCCTTATTACATGTATTTAACAATGAACCATAGCTACGTATGTAGTTCGAAAGTTATTGATGACGTCAAAAAGATTCATTCCGACAGAAAAATCTGGAATTATGGCCAAATTAAAAAGATACTTAGGATAAAATATTCCAAATAATACGGTCAACGGCCCGCCTGCTAGCGTGAAGGACATTTTTTGCACGCCTGTTTCGAACAGAGTTGTTACGGAGCTCCGTAACTGTAACCGAAACTACCGGATATCCGAAATAGATATATATCTTAAACCGTAACTGAATCCGATAAAAAAGTTTCGAATAATTTCGGACAGGGACAGAGTCTAAATGAAACACGTTATGACAGGTTTTCGCTGTCTGAGCTCATACTTAACATAACATTTCATAAAATTTAATTTTGTTTTTTTTCGATGATTATAATAATAAGTAATACAAAATGTTACCTTGTTACATAAAATTTTTTTTACAAGTCCAAAATCATCTAAATCCATAACCGAAATTATCCGAAACAATCGGATAATACGAAATAATTTTATATCCGTAACCGTAGCCGAAACCGGTAAAATATTATTCATATATCCGTATCCATATCCAGATTGAAAATTTCATATCCATAACATCCCTAGTTTCGAAGCCTCATTTAGGGTAACAATAAATCCTATGTCATTTTATTGAACGTCGGCTTTCTCATTTATTTATTAGTATGTTTATGAATTTTTAAACAATAAAAGTAACTTAGCATCATGTCAATATTACAGTGTATTATCAACGCGCACTAAAATAATACATGTAGCTATATCTTAATTATAATTATGCGCATTTTTGTACGCTTTATATTTGCTTGACTCTTATGTATGTATCTATGTATGTATGTATGAATGTAACGGAATCTTTGAATCACATTTTCATTAATTTCAAAATGTCAAAACCTTTATAGTTTTGCATACATATAGAGAACCGATGGCAATACAATAATTTCATACTTAAAGTATGATTTTGTCATTAATCCATCACAAAAAAAATGTCCTTATAACATAGGTTATATGACGGCTGAAAAGTGACCCATTGTAAACATTGTCGGGTATTCTTTAGTAATACCTTTTCTATGAAAAACATAGTTTTTACACGCTTTATATTAGCTATATAGATATAGATATAGATACCTATAGATCATGCAGTTATTTACATGGGATCACGTCTCTTTGCTGCTGGATCTCTGGAAAAAAAAGGTTTAAGAAAGGTTCTGGATATCAGTTGTTGAAAGCACCTCACGCTTTTTATGTTAAACCTAACTTTTCTGTAAGTTACTTTATCTTATTTTGAATATGTTCAAAAAATTATAGTATACAGAATTAAAGGAAATTACCTCTCTCTTTTTCTTTCTCTTTCTCTTGATCATAAACTGTCATATCACAAAAATCTTATAATAAAATATTTAAAAATATCTAAATAATTTATCTTTGTTATATAGTTTAATAATAATATCATAAATATAAAAAGCAAAAATTGATAAAAGGAACTAAAACAAATGTAAATGTAATAAGCTGTAAATGGATTACCATTTATTTTGGCATAGGCAAAGATGAGTTTATGGCAGTCCCAGGACCAAAAAGCTCTGTGGTACCACTAATGGTTCTTTAGAACATTCGACGGGAATGCTCCACGGAAGGATGGGCGTTTATAACCTTGGCCAATTCTGAGTATTCGCATTTGTGAATATACTTATTCGTTTTGACAGAATTATCTCTATTGTAGATTGAAATAAAAGAAGTATAAAATTCATGTTCATGTGCTCCATACTGAGATGGGTATGTGACAACAAAAAGTTATTCCGATTAACATTAGAATTTCGCAAGTTCTCAGTCTTGATTCCTCAATTAATCGTAACTTAACGAATCGAATAAAAAAACATAGTCTTATATAAAAAGGCGATTCTCAAGGTTCTTCTTGGCCAGAAACACGTCGGCAATAATTTGGTGTTTCGAGCGACAGTGACCACTTACGATTGGACCGTCTGTCTGGTCGTTTGCAGGAGTAGAAATTCCTACTATTAAGTAACTACACTTAATAACTACATTGGTATGTATTATTGGCAAAATGTATGTAATGACTATTTGATCACAATTTATTGAATTCACAGTGACAGGTAACAGTTTGTTCTTGGATCGTGAGTATTTATGATCACATTTATCGATGTTTATACCACCCGTAACAGTGCAAAGGTGAGATTATGCGAGAGTTTATTTATTTATATAATTGCTTAGTTTACATAAGCATTTAATAACTTATTAAGCTAGATAAAAGGGAAAATCAGCCTTGGACCTAGATAATATAATAGAACAGTCCATCCCAGTCTCACTACGAGAAGCAAATATATTGTAAATCGATATAAAATCATAGTAATAATAAATAGTTACCAATATCAACAATTGATGATACGAATATGTCATTGCAAAAGCAAAAAAACATGTCTTACGAGTTATTACTATCATTAATTCATACATTTATGTACATAACAGCTCAATCGTACTCACATTGTGCTTATCTACAAAAGAATCTAGACAGCCTTATGACATGATATTTCCTTATTTCTGAGAAAAACTAGCACACAATACAAGCGTCCCAGGAATCTACAAGACGTGCAAGGTCTTGGAAAACTTACAGTGCAGGTATTTTTCCACGCTCCAACGTCATTATGACAAGTATCTAAATGTTCTATGATATACTATATTGCCTTTTTATATGCTAAATTACAAGTGGCTTCTAGAAAACAATGTGATGTATCGTAATAACTAAATAAATGCCTCACGTAAATATATGTATATGGATACATGGCTGTTAAAGAAATATTTGCGATAATGCCGGCAAACGAGTTCACAGGCCTGATGATAAGTGGTCCTCCTCGCCTATGGAAGCGAGACTAACGCCAGAAATTGTCACCTAGGCCTAGTCGTCAAGAAGAAATAAATGATAAAGATAATTGTTACGAATCAAATGTAATTATTAACAAGATGGAATATTTCGTTTTATTTTACATCAGTTATAATTATGCATGATATGAATACAACAACACGTCAACGGAAGCTGGGAAGAATCTTCGACCCAGATGTAAAAATAGAAATACGAGCAGTCACTACGGTCGACATGTGCCGGCTTTCTCGAAGTCGTGTCCAACCTGTATTATTATTTTGTAACTAATTTCATAGATATTATTTTTTTAAATGATCGTGCAGTAGTGATTTAAAGTTTAAACTTAAATCAAAGTGATATTAAAGTCGACAGAGCACTTGAGAAATTGTTAAATCGACCGTCACTTTATTGCGCATCTAGATATGTCTAAAGAAAAGGAAGGCTTTTTTAAAAGCTTTCATGAAGCTATCAGTAACTCTATCGACGACGTGATAAGAAACAATTTTGCAAATTTAGAAAGCAATTCGAAACGGGCATTTTATATTAGTAACCTACCTGCGATAAAGAATTATGATCTCGCATCTGAAATAGAAAAGTGTAAAATTGGAGGTGAATTTCCGTCGAAAAAAGATTTGGAGAAAGCGCGTGAATTGAAGGATGAAGGTAATAAGGCGGTACAGAAGGGAGAATGGGCCAGAGCTATGCAGCTTTACAGTCAAAGTATGTTGTTTATGCCGACAAAGGAAAGTAAGTTGTGTACTTTTATTTTAATTAAAATGTAGTGACTGATGGGTATTAGTTGGAGAACACGGGATTTCCCAAAAGGTCAACGAATTTGGACTATTTCATTGATATTGTATTTAAAATTACTACTTACTGAGGTAAGAATACCTCATTAAGTACTGAAAAGTTATTAATAATTATCCTCCTTTGAGAATCACTAGAAGGTAGAGTCCAGGAAGAAAAAAATATTATAACTAAAATCTTTTTACCATTGATCTCTAAATTACCAACTTTAATTGTGATGGTGCCAGATTACGTATTAATTAATTGTTACTGTTATTTATATGAAACCAGTTCATTATTTAAATTACGGTAAACCTGCAGACAGACTTTCAAATACATTTCTCCAAATTTTCTACTAGGATACAAAACTCAACAAATTACCTATCTTAAACTTATCTTAAATTAATTTTCTGTACAGCCGAGGAAATATCAATAGTTTTGGCGAACAGATCTGCAGCACTGAGTCATTTGGAGCAATATGAGGAGACCCTGGCGGATATCAAACGCTGCCTATCACTAGGCTACCCTCGACACTTGCGTTACAAAGTTTTAGAAAGGAAAGCAAGAACCCTGCTGGTTTTAAAAAGAAACCAAGAAGCAATATTGGCTTTCCAGTAAGTAACTCCACATGTATAACTAAACGTTTTAATGTTATCTTTATAATAGTCGATACAAGAAATTTATTATGCAAACAACTAAGATACAATATCTCACCGGTTCACTAACCTTGCAATAATAATGTAAAAAAATATAATAAAGTAAATTATAAATTACAATATTACAGAGATACAATTAGCGCATTGGACGAAGCTAACGTTATGGACAAAGAAAAACGACAAAAAATGAGAACCGACGCAAAGCTTATGTTGGAGATATTAAATAAAGGGCTCGTTTTAGCTGGTAATCCTAAAGATCCAGAGCCTTTAAATAAAACTCCACCGAAACCAAGGCTTCCAGGAAAACGTAACTCGCAGTATCTTGCGACCTCAGAAGCAATAAGAATCGACTATGACGAAGTTAAAGGAAGATTTGCTACCGCTGCCAGAAATATACAAGCTGGTGAAATATTGTTGGTTGAAAAACCCCATAGCGGTGTTTTGTTAGGCGAATACAGCAAGAGTCACTGTCAAAACTGTTTTGTTAAGTATGTTGCAGTATACTATACCTAATTGACTGTTTTTGGTTATGAACTACTTAGTTCACCATAGATACACATATACCTACTTTTTATTGTTTCCATTAAAAACAACCTGTTTGGCTACTTTAGATACTTAACGATATGGTTGGCAACTCATTACATAAATAGGAAAGTAAAAGCAGTATTAAAAAGACACAGACACAGAATCTGAAGAGAAAATAGAGAAGTAAAACTCTATAACAACACACATACCTTAATCACAACAGAGACAGACAGATCCATGTAATATATTAATTATATCATTCAAATAATAAAACATCATGAAATCTGATATCAATTATTTGATATTAACTATATTTTTTTAATATCTGTCAATAAACAATATTGTTTCAGAAGTCCAATTCCACTGGTATGTCCAAAATGTCCAAACGTCATATTCTGCAGTGAAAAATGTCAGGATGCAGCACTAACATCGTACCACAGCTACGAATGCCACATACTTCCCCTCCTCTGGAAATCTGGTTGTTCGGTGACATGCCATATAGCATTACGAATGATAATTCAAAAGAAAAAGGAATACTTCACAGAGATGAAAGATTTAGACAGCAAACCACATGGTGTATATAAAACAGATGACTACAGGAACACATACCATTTGGTGGCTCATGAAGAAAAAAGAAATAAACAAGACCTTTTGCACAGAACTCAGATGGCTGCATTCTTGATAAAACTTTTAGAACTTAGCGGTTATTTCGATGGGAAGCCGAGAGAGACTCCTATAGATATTAATGAGCTGAAATCCATGGGCATTCCCGAAAAGCACAACGAAGATGTCTCTCTATTTGGAGGTCTGATATTAAAGAATCTACAGGTTTTACAATTCAATGCGCACGAAGTATTTGAATTGCAGTGCTCGAAACCAAAAGTGGGACGAAATGTTTTGAAACATGTCGGTAAATCAGTGTTTTTGGCTGGTGCTATATTCCCTACACTGGCCTTATTCAACCACGCCTGCGACCCTGGTATAGTGAGGTAAGAATATCTTTATAAATTAACTTTATATGACGTGCGTGCAGATTTTTTTTATTTTGCTTTCCAGTTACCTTAACTATTTGCGAAATATGTGTGCGTGACTAATTCTGAATACCAGCCTATCCAATTAGACGTAAAACTTTTACTGTTCCTGTATTTTAATAATGTTTTAGTAATTCATATTTATATAGTCATATATATTCATAGTGTTTCGACTGTTATAATATTGGTACACAGTGATAAATGAGGATTACAGAGACACGTGGATAAAATAGTTTTTACACGTCAAATAATTGTATTCGAGTGTGTTTGGTTGTACCAATGAACTCCTCCTAAACGGTTGGACCGATTATGATGGTTTTTAAGTGTGTGTAAGTGGGTACCTGGATGATTTAGATTCTCAATCGGACCCGGTAGTAGGTAGAACTACAGTATATACTCTGTATATAAATGTACTTTGTGGTAGGACTGCATTAGGTTTCCGGGAAATTTGATTTTTTGATCCCGCACTAGGATTCCCTGTATTGCGGGTGGCACCGACACACATAATTAAACGCCCAAACACATGCGACCCGAGAACATACAATTATCTTTCACGTAAATGTGCCCCGTCTGGGAACCAAGACCCGTTCTCCTTAATGTCAGAACGAAATATGATAAAAAAAATTGTGTTGCTGAACCCGCAAATAGCAAGCAAGCCAACGGTAGAGTAGAACAACCTTTGCCGGGTCCGACTGTTGCTCTATAAACTAATATAATAAATTCGAAGAAGTAATTTCAAATAGACAGTAAAATTTAATAGGTAGTAACGTTTAAAATGTTACCAAACACTCATTGCTGTAACTATAACATTAGGCGTTAATTGACTTGTTTCCAGATACTTCTGTGGCCAGTACATTGTTGTGCGCGCGGTTAAAAATATCAAAAGTGGTGCTGAGGTAGCTGAAAACTACGGACCTATTTTTACGACTGTGCCAAAACAGAAGAGACAGCAGGAACTAAAAGACCAATACTGGTTTGACTGCACTTGCTTGCCATGTGAACAGAACTGGCCGTTGTATGAAGAGATGACCGAGAATTACATGCGATTCAAGTAAGCAGTAAAAAACGAGGCATAAATAAATAAAATAGAAGTCAATTGTCATGAGATTAAACTTGATTACATCGATTGTTTGTTCATTGGCGTATGTGGGGCGCTCCATTTATGTTCGAATACGAACCAAGAGCCTCGTGAAGTACAATGTTCGTCAATGAATAAATGCAATATCTACCTAGTTACCTACCACAATATTATTACTGCCCGTACTATTTACTCTTAAACCAGCAATAGTCAATTTATACAAATATTTTTACACGTTACCCATATATCCATAGATGCGACTCGGACCATCCTTGCCCGAACGTCATCCCCGTGCCGTACAACTGTCAAGATTTCATGGTAAAATGCGGGCTCTGCCAGCAATACACGAACATATTGAAAGGATTAAAATCACTTCAAGTAAGTAACTGGCGCTCATAGCTCTGCGATTTGTATTGTTTAATCATTATAAGTATTTAACAAAGTATGCAATGTTGCATATTAGACGCGGCCAGGCGAATAAGTTGCAAAATTTCTTGCACGTGGATGTCCTTTTCAAAGCACGGTAGGCTCGATTCTGTAGGCTTAGACAACAGACAAAACGAAATTCGAAAACAAATCGCTACCTTCTCATACAGTTTCAGGTGAACGTCAGATTAAATTTATTCTTCTACATCGTAAACACAATGTAGAATCGTCAAATCGTCAAAACATTACCATGACCGTTTTATGGCAATTCCACATCTGTGACATTACACGTAAAATGTGATCTAATAATTCTACCATTTTAGCATTATTACCGAATACAATTTTCCATGATTTACAAATGTAGCATGACGAGTCCGATTCAAATTATTAGGGCAAACTTCAAGCTCAACCACAAACTGATAAATTGGTCTGAAAGATTAGCAGCTCAGTGAAAATTAATCGATAATAAATTACACAAATGACATTTTGCTTCAGCATGGTATGATCGCAGAAAAGTGCTAAATAGTAGTTTCCTTGTTATTAACATAAAGATGAAAATAACGACTGAAACACAGTTCATTTTTCTTTATTAATATTTCTCGGGAATCTTAATTTTTATTCGTGTTTTAGCTGTTATCGTGTTATTTTATATTAATGCTAGCCGCACGGAATCAAGTCCTTATTTTCATACAAAAGTTATACGTATTGAAACACGGGAAAAGATTTTACTGCAGCAAGGTAAAAAAAAATATGTATTAACAATTTGGTTTATTTAAATTCATTCATAATTACTTAAAAGTAACTTAATAGTAACAATTTTATTTATATATAATCCCTTCTTAAATACTCGGTAATACGCGACTCATACTCGTAATAGTATCCTAGAAAAATTTGTAAAATGCTACCGGAAGAATTTAGGGTAGGCCTTCAACCAACGTCATTAAACATTCTTCCTAGTCGCTACGCTTTTGGCAGAGCTGTCGTGGTGACATTGAGGTGGTTTGTGACATCCTTAACAATCCGTCGCCATTCCTCACAAATTGCGTGAACAACAACTTTTATCCATGGGTGATCTGCCGCGAGGTCATGTGCCCTCAAAAATATCAACCTCAGAAACACTACTATGACACAAAGTACAGGTTTGAATTCATAGAAATAGTAGTGAAGTTAATTTAAATTAAAACTAATATACCATATATACCTACAATAATCGTACAATTTGCAAAACTGTTCAAGACTAGTTTTATACGAAAGTTTGTAAAACTATTTTTAGTATATCAGTACATGTAAACACCATAAACAATAGTGTAGCAATAGATGGTTTCGCTCCTAAATATGTCGTCCACGTAGTCATCGGTCTCCGGGTCCCAGATGCAACGCTGGCCGCACTTGATGCCGGCCCCCTTCATCTCAAATATTGTCGCTTGTACTACAATTTTATACCTGAAATATGGTCTTTATTAACATTCGTATGAATAAATTAACGGTAATTAAATTAATGAACTGTGGAGGACACAAATATATCCCGTTATCACGAACATCGATAAAAGAAACATAAAAGTAAATGTTATTTTCTAAAATGATATCAATTTTTTTTTAATAATTTAGTTTGTCATCATTAGTGTTTTGTGTTTATGTTGCCGTTATAACAGTTAGTTCTACAGAGGTTTCCGACTAAGTTAGTCGGAAGTGTCGAAACTATTGGGGTTGCCAACATTTTATACGAGAAATAAAGCATATCGCGGTCAAAGACTGAAAATTGAATTGTATTTAATAAAAATAACAGTATTTTATTTCATTAAATTTTAAAAACATATTCCGCTTCTCGCACGAATTAACATATTTTGATTTTAAAAATAATCGTGACATTTTCCATCATTCCATTACGTATTCAGTACGGAAAACACTTTCTGTGAAGACTGTAGTAGAGTGAACCGAAAGTAGATATGAGAAAATTCTACAAATATTTTTAAATTCAACTCTTGTGAAGTGTTTGGCTCATACTCATAACAAGAAAATTTATGATCTCTGTTAATTTTTCACAAATAACCGCGAATTATATTAGGTCTGAATATAAATCATACACATATATATTGAACTATGCAAAGGATTTGCAATATTTTTTTAATGGTCAAAACTAACCAAAGACTTTATCGACAAATGGCTGATTAGAGAAAGTCAATTAGTTTGATTGAAATCAAAGCATTTGAAATTAGCGTCTATGAAAACAGTATTTTTGAATTATTATAGTTTAATACAAAAGTTTCATTTGCCCCAGCTGAAAATAAATGCCGGGTCTTCTATTAGTAAACATGATGACTATCAACTTTCATTTATAATGTTAATATCACCTCTTCATATCCAGTTCTTGCACCCGTTGACGCACAGAGTTTGCGATGGCCTTCACCCAGCGCGGGGCCTGGTCCGCTCGATACTGTCGATCTAGAAGCTGCGCTTGCATCGACGATAGGATTATTTCACGAACATTTTGAGCTTGAAACCTTAAAAATAGAATGTTATATTGATCAAAGAATATATATTCTTTTAGGACATGATACTTATAGATGTGTATTGAAACTAAGAAAACGCTAGCCGTGTTCAATGTTAAATATGATGATTATTTAAACGCCCAAACACCACCCTCTCTACGATCCTCTGTTTTATGAATGGCACCTAGAAAACAAATATTTTTATGTCACTTAAATTTTTGCCCGACCGGGAATCGAACGCAGGACCCCTCGTGGTAGGCAATGTCAGTAGCGCTACTGGACTGACCTAAACACGGAAATTCGTGACTCGACTGACTTAAACATAAAACTGGACATTTGAATTGATCATATTAAACACTATTATATGTTTTAAAGTTATTTATATGATTGAAATTTGTTTAAAGGGAAACCATGATGATGCAGGTATAATCTTATAAGTGACAATGACTACAAATACAAATATCTTCTTAGTGGAGCTAAATATTAGAACATGTTCTAAAATACTCACTTTTCACCAAGCCCTGGTCGTACTTCATATTTTGGTGGGGCGAGGGGTTTTTCAACTTCCACAGGGCTAAGTCCAGTCTCGCTGTCTGTGCCACCAACATCTTCTGCTTCTTCAACCACTAAATTATACACGCTGAACAGTTACCAGTATAAAGATTCAGAAAAATGGAATAATTTCAAATTCCTGTTGTTTAAAAATAATATTTTGTCAATAACCATTGATGATTATAGTTTCTGTATCAAAGATTTTCATATTCATAAATATTTCATGCTAAAAATGGTGTTAGTGACAACAAGAACATCTATTTGAAAACCATTTGTAATTTTTAACTAGAAAACTTTTAATATATGGGTATACTTAATAATAGTTAATATTTATTAGTAATAATTAAATATACCTTCCTCATCGTCAGCCATTTTCAATTAGCAAACCAATGTTTTGCAAACGCTGTAAAAATAAATTACATTGATATGTAGTTAACAAATCAGTGTTTAGTGTTTTAATCCTATTAGATTAATGTACAGCAAAAAAAACTACATGTCCCATATAGTCAATCAATTGATTAGTAAAATCTACAGAAAATTTCTGCCTTGCTCTTAGATATAATATTATTTTAGGCAAATCTAAACATTGAGCATGGAATCTCTAAAATCACACAAATAATGGTCAATATTCACTTCCAGGATACTGAGATGCTTTACAAACTGGGCCGCGCTGCAATGGAGGATGGCAAATATGGAGAGGCAATAACTAAATTCGTGGAAACGCTAAAACTTTACGATGATACACTGGCCCCACCTTACAAGTCCTATTATGATTGCGTTCAGGACTTGCGCCGTTGCATGCTTGCTATGGGCAACTATAGCATTGTGTAAAATTATTCACATTTTGTAATTTTTTTATTATTTGTAGTTAATTACAGCCACATTTTTTCATGAATAATATCAAATTCAGAAATCAATTTTTATCATAAATAATAATATTTTTTTTTGTTTGAATTAAAATATGTACACACAAAATTGTTTTCATTATTTTCTATCCATAATAAATCTTATCTACTACTATGTTACATATCATACACTAAACTAAATTAGTTTTGGTTATAAACCCTAATTATCTTACCTATGCAAAAGATAAAATATATGTAAAAATATAAGTTTGTACTGGGGTAGTATAAACATCATTGTTGGTAAAAGAATTCAACAGCTTTCAATCAGAATAGGGTCTTTGAATTATAAGTAACTCCAAAGAAATGAGACTTGAAACAATCAGGGGAAATTTCAGTTTTAAATGTTTGCATTGCAATTGTTACCAAACAAAATATACAGGTATAGTCTAATACTATGGGTATACTAAGGGTTGATAGTGACACAGAGGTTCATCTGCTCACTATTTTATGCAAAGAAATATATTCACATGCACTGCGTCCAAATATAGTATAGATAGGATCACACTATCACCCATTATTATTATTCATCATCATCATCATTATTTAAGATACCAATATCAGTAATTGGATAATTATTTGATGATTTGGATTCCCTGAAATTAAAAGGTGTCTAACCAAATCTAAGCATATGAGACATTTGATCAGAAATGTAAAATATACAATAGCTTTAGTGTTATATGGGATGAATCAACATACTGCAGCATACAGTAGGAAAAAGAAATAATTATAACCGAATAGGATTCGACTTAGACAATGTTCAGCACTGTAAATGTACAAATACGATGTTCCGACGTGGGCTATATAGGATATCGAATTTGACAGACAGGCAAACGAATGATTTTATAATAAAGAGCTTTGGTCTTGTATCGGTTATACGGAACCCTAAAAAGCAGTGTTTCTTAATTTCTTGGCTGAATAGTGATCCTGACGAAGTAGGAGTGTTGTCTGTGTATGGTCACATCATGCAGACGACTTGAGTTGCAAAACGACTTCTCATATTAACTGGCCGCGATTGCTCTGCTACCTGTTTCTGAGGATCTTAGTGGATATGACAACATACCATGAAACAAATACAATATCTCCGTTATTTAATTTTATATGAACGCTAAAGCTTACGTTTGAAATTTACCTAAAAATGGAAAATTTCAGAACATGTTACTATTTTGAGTATTGTAACGTTACTATGACAACCAGAAAATGTTTAAATATTGACATTGACAGACGCAAGACACTTAACGGCTAAATACGATTTTCAGGACCCTAACGTGATATATTTATCGATTTTTTTTATTTTAGGAATAATTTTAACAACTTTTTAATCATAATAAATCAATAAAACAAAGGTTATTTATTTTATGTAACTAAAGCCAGAATAGCTTTAATTGAGAGTATATACAAATGTACTCTGTGTTGAGGCCCCAATGGACTATAATTTCTAAGTTGAGTTTCAAATAGACAAGTAGACGAAGTGTGGTGCCACCATAGAGTTAATATACTAGGGTGCCACCATTATCCTAACACATGCATCCAGTGCTGCCAATAAGAAATACTCAATTCCCCGCATAACGTCAGTGAATTCCCTGAAATTCCCCAATTATTTTTGATTAATTCCCCACACATTCCCCGAAATGTATTTTTTGAAATAAAAATACAAATTGTATAAACAAATTATACAAAATTAGTTTAATATATTTCTAAAATTATTATCAAATACTATACCTTATAAAAAAAATTAACTCCGACATCTACAGACTACACTATTTAAAACAAGTCAGTTATCGAATTTGGCGGAAGTAACTATAGAATCTCTTTAACAATACGTAAATTACGTAGATAGATTTTTTTGTATTGAATTGGATTAAAAATAAGTTTAATCGCCATATTTTAATGCTGAACATGCATGGCCCCTGTTTTTAACAGTAACTGCACTTTTTAACCACTTTTCCATAATTTTATTGAAAATTTTCACAGTACAAATTTAAGAAATCGACAACCATAATCGATTAATTAATCATGATGTAGAAAAGGATGCGTTCAGAAATACAAAATCGTATTTAAATGACAGTTGAACAGGCATTTGAGTGGTGCTGCCATTCATATTTTAATAGTGTCGAGCTATATCTACCCAGTCGGAACGTAATGTTTTAGTTGTATTACCCAACATAAAATAGTCCAACGAAAAACTTGGTCTGAATTCCCCGAACATCCCCGATTTTTGTAATCCACCGCGCTCTCTCCGCACTAACCCACAATTCCCTGCAAATCGGGGATTTTTCCCGCGATTGACAGCACTGCATGTGCTACTTCTGCTAAAACTCTGCTAGCGATATTAATGTAGTTTATTACTCAGTCGATCCGTTCCATGTTACTACGTCTTGGCGCAATTTTTATTTAACTCAAATAGCCGTCGCAGTTCACTGCGCCTGAGTTAGTGTTGACGCAAGGAATTTAGCAGAATAATCCATGTCTAGTAGTACTATTGCGGCCTATGACATTAATTTAAACCAACCACTTTAGTTAAAAATGCTTTTGACTATTATAGTTAATGCTTTTGACTGAAGAAAAGTTCCCACTATATGTATAATCTGTTTTACTTATGTATACAGAATTGATAATTTGACATAATAAATGACAATGACATTACAGCAGTCAAATTTACTAACATCAACAATCAACATGTCTATTAAATTACTTGACATAACATGTGATTATTTTGTTTGGGAACTATAGGACACATTAAATATTTGAAATAATTTTTAAGTAAAAAAAATCACCTGCATAATTTCTTTAATATGGCTACTTACGACAATAAAGCTTGGCTCCTGAAAAATATTAGAGACGCTTTCATTGCGACAGATGATACAGGATTGTGTGAAACTGTGATGGCAGGAGAAAATTTTTCAAAGATCTTTCAATGTAGAGCTATGGAAGAGAAGAAACGACTTAAGGAAAAAGAAGGAGCCTTTAATCAGCCAAGTACAAGTAGAGGAAGAGAGTCGGGCACGGATGATGAAGATGAAAGGGATATTGTAACTCAGTTTGATCCATATCCTGACATGGAGGACAGCGAGGAAGATGATTTGTGCGGTAGCTATATTCGCGACGAGGAGTTTGGCGTCAAAAGGTAAAAGTTATTTGTTATCTTTATACACTGAATAATGTCCACCTAAGAGTCTAAAACTGACCAATAACCGTTGAGAACAGAGGGTTCAATACCCAACATCGATTGATCTTAGTACCGATGTCTTAGTACCAACTTCGTACTCGGTTCATTAATCTGTTATAGTAATTAAATTTAGATTATATACCTACAAGGGTAACTCCATCATCGACTACTTGTTTAAATAACATTTTTTTTATGATTGTAACGTTATCAAGCAATTATTGAATTGTATTGTTCAGACCATAATGGACTACTTTTTCACCTTGGGTACTATCATGACCTCTCTAAAATACAATATAATTTGTAGACCAATCACACACGGAAGGACAAATAGTTTTAAAATCAATATTTCTAGAAAAGTTTTATCATTAGGAATTAGCTTTCCACCTGACAAAGCATACATTAAATTTTTTGAACTAATAAAATGTGAATTTAAAATAGGCATAGTACTCTTTAAACACATTTTTGATGCTTGTAAGTGCAAGCAAGATGCTAATAGTATTTTCTGTGACCTCTCAAAGGCATTTGATTGTGTTGACTGTAAATAAACTATTGATAAATTAATTTGGCATTATGGTGTCTCAACATCAGTTACCATTTTAAAATCTTATTTATATCAATGGAATAGAGAAGGAGCATTACCATGGGATTGCCGTAAGGATCAATATTTAGGGCTCCTGTTAATTTTAATATACATCAATGAAATTACTTATTTCACCAGGGACTTGTGAAAAACTGTATTATTTGTTGATGATACCTCCTTAGTTTTTAAAGCAGACAGTGGCTCTTTCATGGGTAGATATGTAAAAATTTATAATAAAATACCGTTAGAATATATAGAAATACCATACTGGAAATAAAAAATTCAAGTCCAAAACATTTCAAGAAAAGATATACAAACTAAATGTTTAGTTCAATGATAAGATTGCTTGGATATGAGTTTAATATATAGCCGGAAGTGGTAGTTAGTACAATCTGTAACAGTAAGTAAGAAAAAACCCTTTGGGAATTTTTTGTTGATACTACTGCAGGCCACTCACTGTAGGCATTTGTTGAAGCAATTGTGAAGTTTAATTTCCGAAAAGTATTTGTTACCAACTTCAAATAAAAATTCATGTTATTGCTTTGACACAACTAGATAGATAACTAAATCCTGCTTGTGTTCATTGTTTATATTTAGTTCCACCTGCTGTTAATAGATTTGTTTTTGTTTTATTCAATTCTCACTAATAAATCTGTATAAATCCAGACATAGATCAAATACTGCACAAAGGCTAGAAAAAAAAGAGCAAGCATTAAAAAAGGCAGCTAAAATTAAAGTGATAAAATGGGAAGATCCATCTACACAGCTCACGGTAGAACAGATGGAAGAAGCATTTCCTAAGTTAGAAGTTAAAAAACCAGTAAAACAAAAATCATTACTATCTGAGCAATTGGAGAAATGTCCAGAACTTCCTCATCGGCAATATTTGGAGTTTGCAAAGTTTGATGGCACTGCTCAAATGAAGATGCCAACTAAAACATTTAAAATATTCATGACAGTTCTTCCAGAGAAGCACCAAAACTATCCTCTGATTGTTTGTGTTATTGCCAACTCTAAGATCAAGGATTTAATTGGATTCATATGCTATAAATACAGGTGATTTTTGAATTCTTTTATATATTCATCCACTAAATATTCATATTAAATTTTATAACAGGAAGTAATTTTAATGGACTTCTTTCAAGTAAATTGTAGTTTATACATTTATATTCCTTAATTACATATATGTATAATATCTTTAGCACTTTTTTACTTCAAAGGTCATCTTATGTCATCTCTGGCTGTTATCGTTATGTGATGATAATTACTTAGTTTGGCACTAATTTCCCTAATAATCTACACTGGAGTCTACATGTTCAGTTATGGGAATCATGGGAAGAGACCTGTATAATGCTAGAGAATTGAGACCATATCAAACATAAATATTTAGATGATTGATATTACAATATTGCTTATTTTCCTTTTACAGCATAGACCATCCTGATATAACCTTAGGGTCAGTGCATGACTATGGTCTTTGTTTGGCAGAAGATGATGGAGAAGTAGACTGGGCATTTCCATGTCTGGATGCTAATGAACCATGCTCTAAATTTGGATTCCCCTGCCTTGGTCTAGTGGACTTAAAAACTAAAACACAATTAAATCAGGTCACAACTCCTATACCAGATATTGAGTTGCCTTTCCATATTGGACCTCCATTTAATTTTTTTCCAAAGCATTCAGATTCTGGTCAAAGTCATGTGAATACCTCAAAACATAGTGCAGGAGATGGTGACAATTCAGATATACTTAGAAAAGCACTTGATGAAGGTAAGGTTTTATTTAATTCAATGTATAGGAATAATCATCACAACCCATAATTTTTGTTGCCCTTGAATGACAATACTTCAGAACATAGTCTATGGTTAAGGCATGAATTGCAGAGTTCACAAATGTTTTGAGTGTTCTAAACTAAGATAATTTTCTCAAAATGTTTTCCTTCACCAATACAAATGATAATTCATTTGTAATACACACAACTTGAAATTAATGTAAATTAATTGATAAGACTATTGATCCAAACTAAGAATGTTTTATATTCACTTTTTTCTTCATAAACAAGGACAAAAACAAGCAAACATGTTGTAAAGTGGTCATAGCTAACCATGCATGTGGCTGACAATTGGCTGGCCACAATAGTAGTGAAGAATCTCCTTTTTAACAAACTGTCTAAAGCTTGAATCAAAATATTTACATTTACAAAACTTTACCATATCTATCTTCTGTCAGAATAAAGTAGAATGGTAAAGAGAAAAAAGCCTTTTAGGAGTGTGTGAGCAAAAATGAAGCAACTTAGATTTTAACATTTTTCCTACTTCTCTGATTTTAGACTTCAAAAGGTTTTCACAATCAGGACCTACAATAGCTGATGCACCACAAGAAAAAATGTACAGAGTGCATTTGTTACATAAAATGCGAGCTAACACACCAGTACAACTTACCATATCTTTAGATACAATAGAAATTGTTCCTTTTGTTGCACAAAAACATGCTTTCTGGGTATGTATGACTCTTATTTAGTATCTTAATGTGATTAATAAAAGCTGGTTAGATAAATAATGCTAAATTTTCACCTTTCCAGTCGAGGCCTAAATACTTTAGGCATCATATAAATTCAGTGGCTTGGTGTCAGATCTTGGAAGCAAAAGCAAGTAGAACTTCATTCAGGATAGTATATTCACCTAGTCATGATACAGCATTTAATGACAGAAGTAGTTCTGGTGAGTACCAATCATAAATATGTGGCTAAATTAATAGCAATGTGGGTTATCATTAATAATGGTATAGATCCACAAATATCAAAATTTTTGGGCACTTCTTTCTGTGAAGCTTAGCGGCTTGAGCCAGCAACAGCTGCTAATTAGGTTAATAAATAAATTAAAATTTAATTACTGTAAATAAAAACTAATTTAGTATTTTATTGACAGCTAATACGAATTTCTTCCATCCAAATACAACATATAAAATACATGATTTTGAGAGTGACCATGAAACAGCAAGAACTATAGTTGAAAAAGTGAACACAATATTAGATCTAAGAAATAGTCCCTGTCGTCGTGAATACAAGACTGCCAAAGAAAAGAAACTTCAAACTAGAAAGAGTTTTCACACAAAGCATTTGAGTTAACTGAAATGAAGACTGCCTATTAACATTTACGTAAGTTCCTGAACTGCATTGCTGGTAAGCCATGATGACTGAAATTTCTGTTCACATAGATAATGAAAAACTATTAAATGTAATTCAATAGAAAAATAAGACTACGCTGGGTAAGTGTCACTCCTAATTTTTTTATTTTTTTAGTCTCATCTTGTAATACTTGAAATGTAATTTGAATTTGCTGAATACAAAACTTAAGTCTTGTATCACACAATTTATGCTTGTTTATCATTAAGCAGAAAAGTTTAATACAGAAACGTGTTCAAACAAATGCTTCAGGATTAAATTGACCATATAATGTATTACTACATTTTTATTAGTGAAATACCTACCAAAATGGGCTTAAGCTTTGCAAATATTTATAGGTTTACAATATAGAATTAGGAGTTGACACAATTGTTTACTGCCATAATGTACAAATGCTGCTGTAATTGATATTGTAGATTTTTTGATAATGAAAAGTAATTCAGTAAACTACTATAATGAGATTTGTCTTGATTACACTAAGGTCCATGATTGTGCCTCAGCATATATACTGGTGTGTTATGGACTGATTGATATTGAGTATTATCTAAATATAAAATCTTGTAAACTGCATACATAGTGCATATGTCGCTATTAATGTCTGTCAAAAATAAAGCTGAAAAGTATAATAATCTACTATTACTGTTTATTTGAAGGCTATGCATATGAAGTTGTAATTGAAATTTAATTTTATTCACACAATTACAGTAATAATGATGTATTATTTGAATGATTTTAACTTTATAGTAATAGTAACGTTTCAAGTTTTAATTAAAGCTCCTTTATGTTTATTTTAATGTTCGCCCATTCATATGAAACAATTTTTTTTTATTTTAACATTTTAATAGTTACGCAATGATACCTAATATGTACATTGCTACAACATTTATTCCAAAAAATGTATAAGTTACATTTGAATGCATATTGTCATATGTGGGAATATAAGTTTAAATCTTTATGTTTGTAAAATAATGCTAATTTGTTGTAATGATAATTTATTTTAGTTTGAATAAGTTTAAGTCAGTGCAAATGTGGCAACCATTTTACTATTATTTGTATTGTGTATGTCTATTAAATTTCAAATGAGGCTTTCTTGAAGCGGATGTAAATAATGTAAGAGTATAGAACATTATATACTTACATAACTCATATCGTGAAAACTATAATTTGAAACATTTGATTGAAATATTTTAATGTGAAAGTGAACTACCATTTGCAAATTGTTTATAATGTATGAATTGTTTTATACAATGCAATGAATTTATTTTTATTGTATGAAATGAATAAATGAAATATGAATGAATTGTTATGTGCAATGAAATATTGAGAATAAATTGTTATCAATGATTAATGATATGTATTTTCATTAATTCAAAAAGCCGTTCGTTTAATAATTATACTATAATTTAAAAAATCATCGGGTCATCACTTTAATGCCGAGATTAGGGAATATGCATATCATTCAAATATTGGATAAATGTTTTTATTTACAATCCTTAATGTTACAGAATTAACACCCATAACGTTATTTTAAATCTAAAAATTTTATAATCTGCAACATTCTTTTTTAATAAAAAACATAATAACGCGAGGTAAATTAAAAATATCAAGACAGGATGCTAGTAGTTAGACGGAAACGTGACGTCGCTTCCGCAACATTAAGAAAGCATGTAGGCTTGGAGATTTTTTTTCATAATCACTAACTAATAATTGACTAAACTATAACTAACCGTCTATTCCTAAATTAATGAAATATTTTCTTACTTCATCAACAAGCTATTACTGGGATTAATTTTTTGTAATAGTTTTACATATCGGTACAACACACTACTTCTAAAATGGTTTCTTGTCTTTCTATAAGATTTTAGAAAACTCAAAATTGATAAAATGTTATTTCACAGTAAATATATACCTACACAACATTTTTGATCTTGTCATGCACGCTGACGTCTCCACGAAGCGCGCCAAAATATCCCAATCAGTATCGTGCTTTCATAAATTAAATTAAAAATAACCTATGACTTTACTTTGATTCAGTTATTTATTTACAGTATTATATTAACATAATTATTTTAAAATATAAAAACTATACATGCATATTCCCTATTCTATAATTTATATAAAAAAATATGTTAAGTTATTACCATTACTTTACCTACAAGTAATCAGTACTTAATAATGATAGTTAAGATATTGCCATCGCTCACCTACATGATCTCTTATGTTACCTGATATAAAATTTACTGTACTTGATCTGCTACTTACAAAGCAAGACTTTACCATTTAACTACACTAATTTAATATACAAAATCATGGCACAATTTGAACATATAAAAACTTACACAGTCACAATTAATTTAGGGCTCCAATGGTGTGCCATTTGGGGCGAAAATGTGCTTATGACGTACCTTGCAGACCACTGGTAAAACTAGTAGTTCCAAGACCTTCCATTTTATTTTCCCTCAGTAGTGCTTCTGAACCACTCAGTTTATTAAAAACACCTTTGCAAGAGTCATGGTCCTGCGGCTCGCTAACACATTTTTACAATTTTTTTTCAATCTACACTTGAGTTCACACTTTTTTTCCCAACTGGTAATAAGTGATGTCATAGGTTTTTCAAATGTACATAGGGATGATGACCACTCACAATAAAGTAGCTCATTGATAGTTTTTATCATAAAAAACAATGTAGTGATGTTAAGTGACAAGTGTAACCCACAGATATCTATAATCTGATGTCAAAAAAACCAATTTATATTACTGTATGAAATTTCTGTAATAAACGAACAGTTTTGCAGCTTGACACAAAATGGACTTTTGCTCCATGGTAAATTAGTTGGTGTGTATATTGATTATGGTTTCATGTGTTTCTGTCCCGGTCTAAGGTAGTTATTGACACATAGCTAATCATAGTAAGGCAATAGAATTACCAATATTATATAATATACTATCCAAATGTCTAAGTTTTTCAATATAGTTTTATTTAAATTTCAAAGCTGTTAAATAATTGTTATTTTCCTTTTTTTTATACTATGGTTTAAACAAATTTCTTTGGTACTATTTTGTTTCAAATAATTTCAGTTTCAAATTATTCCCATTAGTATTGCCTTTCAAGTATAGATATATTTACACTACATTTGAAGGTTTTATTTGTGTAGAATGCATAATATGTATATCAATATTTTAGATCAAAATTTTTGTACATAGTAATCACAATATCAATATATTATCAAGTTAAATCACTAATTTAACATGAAATTATTAATTGTGTTTAGATTTTTTATCTTAAATTTACATAAATGTATCAATGGATATTTTAGTAATGATTTCAGCAAAAATAGATCATTTATGACATGATATGAAAATAAAATGTCAATTTTATGCTAATAAACTGACAAGGATCTACTCATCTTGCTTCAATATAAAAATATGTATATATAATTTACATACTTAAGAAAATATTTACAACTTGTTGACTGCATTCATATTCTGGAGTCTAAAATTATTCAATTGTACTATTTTCTAATATGTATTCTGTTACTTTGTTCAATTTATCTTCACAATTTCTAAGAATAATATTGTCTAACTCAACAGCTCGTTGATGTAGGGCTAATGTCTCCTTTAAAGATTTATGCAGTTTTAACTGACCGTCTACTAATTTAGATAGATTAACTTTTGCTTTCAGAAATTCAATATCTTCATTTGATAGGGCTGCATAGGACATCCTTGACCTGCCTGGGACTTTAGTTGCCATCTGGAATTGTCTGAAATTAGCAATTAATGCATTAAAGTTGCAAATATTAATTTAAAATAAATGATATAATTGTAATGCAAGTGTATTTAGTTATTTGCATTTGTTGATAACAAGATTCTGTAATATATAATATTTTTAAGGACACTTTTGAAATGTTTTTACAACCAAGGAAGATGTTAACATAGCAAATAAATATTTGTACCAAGTCATGGTTTTTCTACTATTTTATTGTGTTGATGGGGGATGTGAGTATATGCATGTTTATATTTATACCAAATACTAGCAAACCCAGAAGACATTGTCAGATTATAAAATGCAAATTTTCTGAAACCACTTTACAGTACCACTTGTACCAATCTAAACTATGCCTTGTTAAATTTACACAAATAATTTAATTAAGATAGGTCTAGCTGTTTTGGTATTCACAGACATTCAAACATATATATGTCCTTAAAATACTTACTGCTTAAGATCATGGTATTTATTCCGTCTGTTATTAACTTCTCTTTTCCATTGCTCTTTTTCAGCTAATAATTTTTCATAATACCTGAAATAGAGTTGTTATTTATTATTAGTATGTTATTTATTGCTGACCACTATTTTATTATTAGAGTAAAAATAGCATATAAAAGTAACCCACTTCATAAGGTCTTGATTGTGCTTTTCTTGGGCATCTATTTGTTTACAGGAATTTGGAACCATGTTATCAGAGAAGGGCTGGGGTACTGTAAACAAAACATCACATTGACATAAACATAACAAATATGTATGTTAGATAAATGAACACACGGAAAGCAAAAATTGTAATACATTTACATATTTATTGTATACACACTTATTGAATCTCGTCGTTCAAAAAAAGTGGAACGCCGTCTTCGTGGAGGTGACCGAAAAGATTGTTGAGCTTCATTATCGTTATGTGAAGTTTCCATTATGTTGGGTTATTTCAATGTTATTGTCTCAATATCATTTACTATTACAAATATTATACTTTTAATTTTTAAAAACACAAATCCTAACTCAGTTCACATTCAAAAACAAATTGACGTTAATAAAACGGACGCTCAAATATGTCAACTATGACATTTAATACCACAGAGTAGGAAGAAACGTAGAAGAACGTTACGTTCAGCATATTTAGGATGCGTTCCACTAAGCGCCCACAACGACCACGCTCACGAACATAATTTTTTACGTTCCACTAGCTTGTGAACGTTCTCATCATAAACCCAAGTGGAATGGGTTGTGAGGTCATTTATGCGTTGCGTTAAAATTACAAATGGCAGATTAGAAATTAAATCAAAATCTTAAGAGGTTACGTTGTAATTTGTAAACATTAATACATCAACTTTAAGAATCATTGAATAACTTGCTATATACTGAAAGAAAATAGTATTAATTCTTTTATATTTTACTTCAATAAAGTGATTTATACGATAAATATAATCAAAATGTCTGTATACTCCGGAATAATACTTCATATTATTATTTGTTACGTAACTTTTCTAATACTTGAAGTAATTTTTGGACCATTTCCATTCGTTCTTTGTGCCTCTTCATTTTATTTGTCTCATGCTCATCTTTTATTACTTGATTCTAGAATAAAAGTTAATTTTCACATAATTTTAATTATAAATAAAACTAACAAAAATTAATTTATTTTAATTATATTTACCTGAAGTTGCACGATGAGCTTCTGCGGGAGAAAAATAAGCTTCCACTAAAATATCATTTTCCGAATCATACCGTAATTTTATAAATTGCGCTAAATTTCTCAACACCCACTTTGGCTGAAACGGCTTGACCGATTTTGATGAAATTTTATATGATATTCAGTAGGTCTGAGAATAGGTTGTTATCTATTTTTTATACCCCTAAGTGATAAGGGTAATCCACTCCAAATTTATTTATTAAATTTTTATGACTAAATTTTTTATTTTTATTTTTTTATAATGTGGCATTAAAAAATCATACAACCCTTAATTTTCACTCTTCTACCATCAACCCCTATTTTCTAATAGCGTTATTAGTAATTCAATAATTTTCAACCCAGGTCGATAACTGATTAATTATCAGTTGATCAATTATCCCCGCCAGGTGTCTACCAGTGTCACTTCTAACCCAATAAACAGCACGGAGTAGGGATGAGATGTCTTTTCTCACTACCTACAGTTTTCGGCCATTATATTTATTATTTGTGCATCAATCGTAATAGTGACGTTTACAATGATAATTTTACTATTTCAGTGTTATTTTCAAATAAATTTATCATTAATTCATATCACACCATGTTTTTCACACGGACAATTATACGTGACATGCTCTCGAGTGGGCAAACCATCCAGTTTGTTTGTGTTAGCTAAAGATGGGATAACAAAAACTATTGCGTTATTGCGTTAAGAGATTGATATTGTTTTTTAGTAATATTATTATAATTAGCGATATATATAGTTAATAATTTATATGGCAAAACAACGTTAGCCAGGTCAACTAGTATATATATATAACTTAAAGTGCTTAGATATTTGTTAGCTGCATTTTCACTCTGTAATAGAAGAATAAATTTAAAAGAAACTACTTTAGCATTAGTGTTTATAGGACACCAGAGTAAGAACATGTTAAAAATAGGTAGAATAAAACCAAAATTATTTATTTATTGTTAAACAATAAAATACACATTTCTAGTTTTGTTTTGGAACTCGTATCTTGTTTTCCTTATTACTTTTTCTTAAAAAACAAAACACTATCTCTAAAGTAATAGGGATTGCCGACCCTACATCCACACTAGTGATGCCCCAATGCAATTTAACATTTAATAGTTTGTCGCCAATATTAACATATTAAATTAAACTTATATAAGCTACATTTTGTATCGAAATATTTAGGGACTCTTAAGATGTAGCAACTTCACTTTTTACTCAGATTGAGCGTTTGCGGGTAGAACCTAGAGTGACTGAAAAAAGAAAAGCAAGAAAACAAAATAAATACATATATTATAAATGAATATTTTTCAAAACAAAAACCAGCATTTGGCCAGTATGTTGAACTGTAGAGTTTCCTTTTCGTCGTGAGAGATTGCTCGAGCACAACTGTGGAATAATATGGGTTGTAACAAATCAAAATCTTTATTGAACAGTTTTGAACTCATACTATTTTTGTAGTAATTGTGTTATAATTATGTTCACATAGTTAAAGTCGGTGAGGTGAAAAAAATGCAGATAGTTCATCGTGCGTATAATGGATTATAGCTTATAGCTTTTGACATTTTTGACTTAATTTTGACGTTTGTTGTTTGCAATATCCCATCAAATTAACTTATCGGACGGTAATTAGGTATTTAACGTATACCTGCTACATATAAGTTTTCTCCGAATTTCAATGAGTTCTGTTAATAAATCTGGTTACTAAGATGTTTTGTTCTCGTACGAGAACCTAATCACGGATGGGTAAGCTTAATCAGTTTTTTCGTCAACGCATAGATTCAGTGCGATAGTATTAAATCGTGCGATGTTTCTCTACAGCAAACAGTGATGGAGTTCAATGAATGTCGTGCAAATGAGGTATTGGACCCGGTAGATATTGAGTGTTTTTCGGATCGATCTCTTACTCCTAGTCCATCTCCTGTGCTGTCTACAAATGTGTGTTGCGATTTGGAGGACATATTGACCGACGTGAGTATTACTGTTTGATTCATATACACTAAGACATATATTGCTCAACCGAGTGCTTATCGCTGTATTGTGATTTAATTGACATTCTCAGATGTATATAAGTATCCTTATGTTAAGATTGAATAGCTAGATAATTCAGTAAAAAGGTAATTGCTTATTTTTAGCAGGTAATTTTTAGTTTACCTACCTTTGTTATTATGTTTTTCATAAGTTTAATTTAAATATACAGGTTTACTGTATACTACAAATTATTGTAATATACAAATAATTTCAATTTAATACCATAGAATATTTAACTGTGTATCAAACACTGTGATTTTATTTTTGCACTGAATATTCTATTGCTGTTTGATATTTACTTTGATGAAGTTTTATAATTCGGTTAATAGTATAATTATGTTAAAGAATCTTTATTTTAGGCTATATCAGAATCCCTACAAGGCTCCCTTCGGATAAGCCAGAGTCAGTTGATCAACCAGGAACTCACAATACGTCCTGAGGCAAACATTGAGTCTAACGTTCCAGAAGGCCTCGATCTTTATAAAGTTATCTTTGAAGTCGAAAGTGATACGGAACCAAGGATGGGTGATTTAGATAGAGCCACTGTTCAGAAAACAGAAAATCCTACAAAAGAGACAAAGGACCAAGTAAGTTGGCATATGTCCCATTATAATATTAGTTCTTAACTAATTATTATTTTACACTATAATTGATGTTATGTCTAGTGTGTGGATTTTAAACACAAAAGTGTTAAAGCAGGTACAGATTTTGTTACATATGATTAGACATACAAAGATGGAAGACATTATTTGTTTATGCCTTTGCAGTGTAAGACAAAAATTGCATTTAAGTTTTTTTGCTCGAAACATAATTTTGGCAGGTATTACTCACAGATTTTGCTGTCTACATATCTGATATAATCATCTGATATATCAATATCATACCTATAATGCTACTGTGTAGTGTTAGTAAAACTAAGTAAATTGGTGTCAGTGGTCCTAGTATATTGTATACAGATTCTACTAGATCTCAACAATGGAAAAATGGAAAGGCAGCACATGAAAATTTAATATTAAACTGTCAATTAGACAATATAAACTTGGAGAAACAAGTTGTCATTGAATTATGATATAAATTATATAATAAAATAACGAATATGCTAATAATTTCATTAAATATATTATAAAAGAAAATACATCTGCTTAATGGATAAACACTGCTCAGTCTGTTTCAAACCATTCCTGTATCGAATAATACAACATATGAGGAGTATCCTTACTTACATTGTTATCATTCAGTTGGTATGGACTGCGTGGTTCACATGGTGATTAATTATATACAATCCACTGGAGTGGAATAACTTGCCAGCATTGATTTTCCACCATCTTATGATGCGAGACTCTTCAAAAAGACAGTGAATAGGCTTTTATAAGTTAGTACATTGAATATCTAGATTTCATTGCCACTTACTACCAGGTGGAATTGTTGTCAAGCATTAACTATTTTATTTAAAAAAAACATCCTGATTACAATCAATGACAATCTAGCAAAATATTTTTAGAATGTCTATCATTCCTTTTTCCTGTTCTTCTAGGGCTCACTTTTCACTAACATATAGGAAAATGTCCAATACCAAGGTACTGACGGATCTTATTTTAGTTCTATTGTGATTTTTGTTATCGTTTTTTATTATGTATTTACGGAGGAAAGTTTAAGAGCAAAACAATTTTTTCCTATATAAAACTATTTAGAAATGGGACAAAGAAAACATAAAAGGTGTATAATGCTATTGTGTTCTTTGAATTTATTGATCATAAACTGTTGAACTGGGGCGCCAATTCCCGCGGTAAATTGGTTAAATGGAGGTGACAAATACATTCAGGATCGGTTCGATGACGCGTATGTTATCAGTCCATTTCTATACATTGTATATATACAACTAACGTTTTATAACAAAGAAATATTAATGAAAATCTTGTTCATGGAATTTTGGAACTTATCTGAAAGAGATCTGTATTAAAGTCAGCTTGGTAAATAATTGGAATAGTCAATGATTTAATTATAATGAATATAGTTTACTGTTTATTGCCAAATTATCTACAATTTTCGCGTATATCCCGTCAGCCCAGAGGTCAGTCCCAGCCCATGTAACTGTAGAAAGGAACAATAATGTTGCATGCCCCGGTAGTCTCGGCCTCTACGTTTAACGGTGAGGATGGCGCAGATTAAGTTTCAGCTGGTACCGGTTATCAACACGCTAATCGCTAAAGGACCCGTTAGTTCGTTTATCTTAAAATTTCCAGGGATTCTAGTCTCAATTTGCCATTGGGTTCCAAAGTTATGGATGGTAGGACTGAACTAATATTTACTACTATCCTACTCTCTTTCTCAATTAGGAGATTTGTATAGTTTTTACGAGTATTGAAAAAGTAACAGTCATTTTTAAAATATTTATTGTAATATTGTGGTCTTTCAATCGCTAATTGTTCATTACGATATATATTTTGATAATATTAAGTATTTTTGGAAAACAGATAACATCTTTAACACTGGCTTTCGGGCAAATGAAAAATGATATGTTCCATTTTCCCCGTTAACACACGGGGGTTACCGAAGCAGACGTAATTATTTTTCCCATCTCGCAACGTATACAGTCAAAAGGGACTGGCCCATTATTTTAGACCCGCCATTTGTACTAGGAAACTATGCGAAACTTACTATATTGCATGAATAATGTATGTCAGCGGCAATGAACCATAAACTAAATTGACCAAACCAGTTAGCCGATAAGTTTCAGTGGCAATAAAAATTGTATACACTGCCATTAAATTCCTAATAGTCCAATCACTGCTATACTCAAATATCAAACTATACGATTCAATATTAATTTTCGTTCAGGCTAGCTGAGTTCGAAGCGTTATTGAAAACATTAGTAGCTGGTATGTACAAATTTGTATAACTTTATTCATATGGTGTACACACCATATAAAAATAAATAAAATTAATACTCTTTTGTGAAAAACGGGTATGGTTTTGGTATAAAATTAAATTGTATAGTAAGGTAAGACAAGCATGAGTTAAATAATATTTATTTTAAATCCGTCATAACTTAGTTATTTGAAGCTGTTAGTCTATCTAGCACCCACGGCACGGACCATAAGTTTTTGAGGTGTACTCATTGATATGAAACGATTACTGACCTTAACGAAATTATTACTAACAACGAAAAACGTCGATAGGCATCTATCGCCTGAGTTCTCTAAAAAGGTCGCAAAGGTGTGTGAAATCTGCCAAGTTGCGTTTTGCCTCTTCTCTCTTATTGTGGGGAAAACTAGATTCTGATACTTGTTGATTGCAATAATGGTAATACAAAAGTTTGTCCGAATGGTATACAAACAATTATAGGTTGATCAGCGATAAGAATCGACGTTAGTGATCAGAATATCACGAAGGCATTATTCGGTTCGTCATTGGTTATCGGTGTGGTGTTAAAACTATGAGTGTAACATAACATAACGTTCACACGTTCACACCCCTGCACTAGGATTCCCTGTGTTGCAGGTGGCATGGACACACAATATGACATCACAAACACCCATGACCCGAGAACAAACATTTATCTGTGACATAAATGTCTGCCCCGACCGGGAATCGAATCCGGGACCCTCCCGCTCCGCAGGCAGGGTCACTACAAACTGAGCTATGGGGTCGTCGTAAAGATTCTACAATCTAAAAAATAATCGAAATTTGTGATTCCAAAAACGTACCTATATTTTTTATATTAATATGTGGGTAAGAAGTAATAAGCGAGTTCCTAGCGTCTTTCCTAGTATTGCTTATGTTCACGTGTGGAGAGTTTCACTTATCATAGGTTGGCCTGTACGATGGTTTGAGGGCTATCAACATTTATGCATGTCAAATCCGATAAACGGCCGCCCGGGCCACCTGATGGTATGTGGCCATCGCTGCCCATGGACATAAGGATACTACGTCACTGGTGCGTTACCGACTAAGAAGAAAGAACTGAACTCGCTTTTTGACTTATTCAGGATTTCAATGCAAACACGTTAAAATTATAAAAAATGAATACAGCTGTAGTCAATTCAGTTGCATGCACCAGTGTTATGTGGTCCGCCGTCAGATGTTTTAAGTAGAAACGTGCGAGGTAATTAAGTATTATATTTATACAGTTGTTTTAATGTTATTTACATGCAAATGTTGTTTGTGATACTTCTGATGCTATAGCGCTCTGTTAAAGTACCTATATCGGATTATTCTAATATATTTTTTGATTTTTTTATCGACCTTCCGAAGGTTGACTGGCGGAAAATGCTTTTAGCTTTAAGTCCGCCTTGTAACCTTACTATTTTTGTATGGGGCAAAAGCGTTAATAAATAAATAAAATTGGATAAATTATTAACACAAACGTAAGACTGTCTGCTTTTAAAATAAAAGTATTAGGATTTATGGTTCTTTCCCTCAGTATTTTATGATGGGTTCTGTTTTAATGTGTATTCTGTGGCTAGAGCTCTTAAGGCTATTTTTGCATTGTACGACTTTTTGATGCCATTGTTTTCGCATTGTATTTTTCAAAGCTACGTACTTCAATTTTCTCTTTTCATAGTTGGGTAAATATCGCGGTGGGTAAATGTCGGAATTACTGACATTTTCTAAACCCTCGTTATTCTTGATTTGTTTATCTGACATTTCTGTTACAGCCAACTATGTTTCCTGTGTTCTGTATACTCCCGCTAAACTGTGTACGTGTTGGAGCGTTCAAACTTAAATCCAAAAATAGAGGAATGCGTAATAATATTACAAGTATTTATAAATAAATATGAGGTATATTTATAAATTGATGCCTTTCAATTTTCCGTAATTAGTTGTATGAAATACGAATATAAACAAAAAAAATGTTATACTCAAAAACAAGTTTTTTTAATCTATTTCTAAAATTATTTTTTTAAACATATTGCATCAAATTTAAAACTACTGAAAGGGTAAATTTGATAAATTGGTTAGTTACTTGATCGTTTTGATGAGTTGATCGTTTCCTTTCTATTTGGCAATGATTCGGTAATCCTTGATGTTACAGATTATATCCATGTTTATATGTATTTATATTATTTTATTTTTCTGCAATGAGTATATAGTATAATTATTAAAAAAAAATATTACGCGTATCGCAAATTTCACTAAAATCAAGAGTTGACTGGTAGAGAAGCACTATGTTAGAAACAATAAAGCGTACATAAATAAATAAAGTATTAAATGGCATTTCCCTTTTTGTGAATACTGTCGAAATACCCGCAGTACAATTAGATCATACAGAATTGTTGCGAAACCAAAAAAAAAACTGTTTCAATCAATATATACTGTTGATGTACACAGTACACAAAAATGTTATCTGAAAAATGTGTTGAAATATGCGCGTGCTGTCGTATGATGTTCATTTGATCGGTCGACTGTGGACATTCCGAGCGGTATCTCTGTTACTAATTGTCGTGAAGTTGTTTTCATTTGCCCTCCATTGTGCTGTTATTTAGCACGTCGACGAACCGTCTGCAAGAAAACTTAGCATGTCAAGATTTGTAATTGAAAAGTCAATAGCGGAATTCCTTATCCTTGGTTGTGTTCAGAACGATTTGTTCAAAGTAAATTGGAGTTATCTGAGCGGCTTTGTAAGGATTATCTTTAGTGTGTGCTCGACAACGTATTATTTAGAATGTGTTCACATTCATCGTTGATTGTAAGGTGCAGCATAATGTTGTTTCAACAATCTCTAATAAGATTTATATAGGTCTGTAGACTTGTTTATGATCGTGTGCTTGAATTATGATATGAGACATCGAAAGCTATTGATAAAATAATTACATTTAACGAAGTGTGTGTTGGATGCGTTCATAACCGCATACCGAAATGATTGTGTAAGGAATGCCGGGTGTGTTCAATTGTAAAATTAGTGATGAGCGTTACAACGATCATAAATGAACAGGTAACCTTATTATTATATTATTGTTTATAACCTTTTTTTTATTTTGACGTGAGTTTCATTCGATGCTATTCATAGCAGTAGAAATATATTTGATTTCAGCAGAGGGCGATAGAAGACTTTTTAGTTGTATTACTGATAGATATTGTTGAAGAATTTTTTATTGAAACAATCTGCAATCGACATCCACTTATCTATACATATATTTATTAACATAGTGTGTGTGTTTTTTTTTTAAAGAAAATGCAAACTATGGCACAAACTTATGTCCGTGGTTGTTGATTATAATATAATATATACTTAGTAAACATATTTATATACTTGTAATATCACTGTTTATATGATATGACTTCGATGAAAGGGAACATAGTCCGGAAGCCTGAATAGCGGAGAGTTACCCATGATCTTATAGGTATGTGAAGTCGGTTAAGCACCACTTGGCATAGTGGATGGTTTCCCCTCAGGTTGTGAGCGGAGACACGACTCCAGCAGTGGAAGTTACAGTACAGACGGTGATGATAAAAACTAAACAAGTTTCAAGCTTATAATGACTTATTCCATCATATTTGAAGGTTTTTAAATTCACGTGCTGACCTTCCAATTTTATCAGTCAAAACTATCACTTATTATTTCAATTATTTATTTTATATTTATCTTCCTGTTCTATCTGAGTATACAGATATCCTTGTGTAGGAGTCGGATCATTGTTGCGCACGTCGTGTGGCCGTAATCAAAATCATACATGCGCAAAGAGGTCACGCGACAAGTTTTAAGTAATCTTAGGAGTATGGTACTTAGGGACCATTGACTTTGGACTGAGGATTCAATGAATCAAAACTGATTAAACGTGTTGCACTCGCACACTTGACTAAATCCTTAAAACCATCAGATATATGCATCTTTATATGTAATTAACGTACGTGAACTTTGTCGAAATTTATATTTTTTCCTTCTTTAGTTTTTGTAAATTATAACCGAACCGCAACTAGCCACCCTTAGATGAATCGATACATGCCATATGCTGAATTTATAGGTTAGGGCTTAATTTTTGTGCATTATAAACATAAAGTTGCATGTTACCTGCATAATGCCCGATACAAACCCGGCAGAATATTTTTGAAACGAGAAGCTTGATCTAGTTCATCACTCTGCCCCATGATAAAAATTGAAAAACCAATTTTCCATCAATGT
Source organism: Megathymus violae (assembly GCA_003671415.1). Classification (NCBI taxonomy): domain Eukaryota; kingdom Metazoa; phylum Arthropoda; class Insecta; order Lepidoptera; family Hesperiidae; genus Megathymus; species Megathymus violae. Next base: position 1,006,888 of record PDGT01000046.1, on the reverse strand, counting down.
CGCTTATATTTTGACGTTTTCGACTTTTGACATCGCTAACAAAGTGTTACATTATTAAGTGGCTCAGACTCTGTTCGATAATCAGCTGATAAATAACTTTTATAAAATTTCAACAAATGATATTATTAAGCCCATATGCTATTTTCAATATCAAACTGATGACCATATAATTTTGCATGTATTTATAACGATGGCACGTTAGATACAAGACCGCTATTATGTATTTGATAAATATTATTAATGTCATAAGTGGGCAGTGTGATTCATTGCGGGCTGGAAGCTACACTAAGTCGGTATTCGAGTCAGTATTCTGTGCACAAGGCTACAGCATACCTATAAAGGAGTCGGACAATAATTGTTTTATTTGAATTGTGCTTGTGAAAATTAAATTGTTATAATACTCTTCAAAACGGGCACAATGACTTACGGAAAGTTATCACAGATTTTATATAAGGTTGGTATAGTTGTTAATGGTTCAAAAACTCGTTACATGTGTTACTGTAAGTGGTGTCATGATTGATGGTGAAAAAGCATTAAGTCGCATACATCAATAAATTTTAACAAACAATATAGTTTGTTCTATCTGTTTGTATTCTTAGTTCTTTTAAACTACGCGTTAGATTCTGGTATGGTTTTCGACAATTCATTTTGGGATCATAATTTTCTGTTACATTTAAAAAATAGAAGAAAAATCCCAATTTTTCGTCTATCGGAACGGATGAGTAACGGCTTGTTAAGTATTCGAGCAGACGAACTGGGTACTTTATTAAGATTACATTTCAATGTTTTATTGTATTTATTGATTTACCTTGTTTAATTAAGTTTTATACACAACCTATAATACAATAAATGTACTCAAATTAATGTTTAATTGAATGTGTGTCATGTAATTTTATATTGTTATTAGTGTATAAGCAAATGTCCTTAGACTATTATTCAAATTCAAATTCAAAATCATTTAATCATATAGGTATTTAGTAAATACACTTATGAACGTCATTTTTTGCTTCTGCCACCGCTTCGAAAATGTGCTTAAACGATGAGGAGAAGGAACGGCGAAAGAAAGAAATTATTGAGATGATTTTATAGCAGTTTACAAAAACATTGTAAAAGAAAACTTCTTTAAACAGGAAAATTGAAGTAGTGTTCTCGCACATAGGCTTGAATTATACAAAAGTGCTTTGTTATTGAAACATTGAACCTCACTTACCAAAAACAGCTGTGACATTGACATTACTACGTCAGCGTTTTACGGAAAAGAGGATAATAAAGTATAAAATTGTTATGTTGAACCGAAATAATACTTTTAGTTTTCCTTTTATCATATGAAATTATTAATAGGATATGTAATAAGATTAGATATAAGCTGTTTTTAGATAAAAAATATTCAGTACTCTTTAAGACCCGAGAACAAACTGTTATTTACCGCAAATCTGTGACAACTGAAAATTGTAACCAAGACTCTTCGACCAGCTTCGACAGCTTCGACAGCATCACCAAGTGGGCTAATAAGCCTTTCAATAAAATTTGCTGTACACAGTAAAAAAACTAAAATTATATGTCAACCGGGCCGTACTATTAATATCTCAATATTTTATACTAATATATTGTTAAAGAAGCAACAACAGCTGTTCAATTTTTGTACCGGACACATACTGCCTTAAATTTAGTTTTGTATAAAACGCCCAAAAATATTAATAAATAACATTGTTTGTTGGCAGGAATCGTGCCGCCACGTCGGCGGCTCGAAGTTCTACGAGGTGATGGAGGGATCACCGTCGACCAACACGTGCACGCCGTCGCCGACAGAGAAACACGACCACATGAAGCCCACGGAGAGCGACGATGAAGGTGAGTAGACACCATCCAAATTTATTGTAGCAAGGTGCACTGACCTCGAGCTGTATTTCCAAAGGTGAGGACACGTGTTGCTCTGGCGCATTTGCATCCGACTGAATCCTGAAGAACAGTCAGACACAACCTTAACTGATAAAACTGTATTTTAACAAAATATTTTGTTAATTACAATACGATATGCGTTTAAAATGTATGATTATATGATAACCCCATAAGTAAGGTATAGGTAGGGCTGTGATTCTTCCTGCAAAGCGAACGGTTTTCGATGTGATTTCTGGTCGGAGTAGACATTTGTTTTAATATCTTACAGAACCGTCTCTGATCTCGGGTCGGGACTTTTTATGGTATCTTAATTGGGTATGTCCCTTGTATTTGCGACACGGGAAAATATAGTACGGAGGTATGGATGACTCATCTTTGATAAGAACCCCTGCTCCTGGTATAACGTAGTTGCCAACAAACGAACCTAAGTTCCTTCTTTTTGACGTCACTAAGCTTTGTACAAGTCAATGCATTAGGAAAATGAATATAAGATTGTTTACCTTAAATGAATTTAGTATTTTTACATACTTCGGTTGAAATATGATTGATACTAATCGTGCCACTTTAATTTTGACTGAGAATATGTGGAAGATCCCTCGAATGTTACCGATGTCCTCGGGAAATAGGTGCCACTTACCATTAGATCAGAGCAATCTGCCGTTTGCGAGTTATTAATATAAAAATAGCAGAATTTCGCTCGCAATTAATTTTTTATTGATAAAGTGTTACGGAGAGTCAATAAATTAATGCTCACGATTTAGCTTGGTTGTGATACGGCTCATGAATAAGTCTCAAATATATTACAATTAGTAAAAAACACGTAATTTGTATATTACGTAGCTGGCTCCAGTATACTTTAAAATTAAAAACAAAGTTGCTTAGGAACTTTCTCCACGGCACAAGCAATCCACCACCACCGTAGGCGAACCATACATTCTACCATATTTTATTATTAGTCTACGCTTTCATTTCGTTTGTATTAGCATCTGAGTACGTTTATAACCTAATGTCTACTGCCGAGATAGGGATCTAGAAATCGATCATTCTTTTAGAGTTGACGAAACTACGCCTGGGCTCGACATATATCATCGATTTATCATGTATATCAACGCTGTAAATTTTGACCTTGTCGATCTTCGTCATCGGTAACATAATGTATATTGTCTAGAGGTACTGCTCTTTTTAAAAAAAAAATAAAAAAACTCTTTGGGAGTTTCTACTTCCGGGAATACTTACAGTATGGATTCGTTGAAGCGATGCCTTGAAGGAAGTTTGACTTTCGAAAAGTAATTGTAAAAACTAGATAATGTTTCATTAATAGATAAGAAGCTAAGAAAAGTACTTTTATGTATTTGTATATTTATACCACAGGTAACCTTGTTTACAAGGGCCGCAAAAACCTTAACCCCGTTTTCATCATATTTTCATGTTATGATAAAAACCTAAGGTCATTATGTCGGCCTCGTAAATCAAAGCGTCCGTCGTTGCTAGAATTTCTATTAAACCAGGATCGATGACAAAGTATCTGCTTAAATATCCTCATAAATCACCCCATTTATATAGCTGTTTGATTTGGAGTTACGACAACGATAAATTGAAATGAATGTAAACTAACTTATGCCTTTCAATTTATTTATCTGCAGTAATTTCCAAGCAGTTGATTGAAGCCAGGAATATTGTTAAAAGTATGAATGTAAAGCTGGATAATTGAGTTGCCAGCTAAAGTAGACGTGGTGAATACTCTCCAACTCACGTGGATTCCGAGCGGGTGTTAGCGTACCGACCTCATAAAGGACATATCGCTATTTGTAAAGTACCTACCGTCGTAAACGGGATAGTACGGTCGTAAACGAGATTGACACAAGGACGGAATGTAGGAGCCTTTAGTATATCATTATCTCTCGGTTACCTACGTGCGAGTCAACTGCTCATCTGGATTAGCTCTTAGGCTTTTAGATTTACCGAAGAAAGGAAGTTTTTACTCTCCATGTGTGTTTTGAATAAACTCTTTTCTCCCTATGTACTGAATATGCCATCTTTATATCTGTCTACTTTGTTTGAATGATATAATGCATAAATACTGAGACAAGGTTATTGCTACCGTTTTCACGTAGAAATTAACGATTTTTCTTGGAACCAGTACTAATTACTTGCTTTGTAGCTAGCTCGATACCGATGCGTTACGAAAGTAGGGCAAGCTTTGTTAGGTTCTTTTGAAGTTGCGACTTATAACATTTGACGTTATTTTTTATTTTTGATCATCTGATCGGAATATTTATTCCGGTCTTAAGACCTTAAGTAGAGTGTTTTTTACAGTGTAGTAAGTGTTCTTTCATACCAAAAACAAAATTAATTATGTAACACATTATGATTTAATACAGAATTTTTTTGAGAAATTAACGTTTTAGTGGCCATTCGAGGTTACAACGACTTTCGGGTAACTTTGAGTTGAGTTATACTGAACAGTGAAAATCTTCTATGACTCACTAATTATTTGATTTGGGTAACATTTTATTATTATTTGGAATAAGAAAAATGTATAACTATCAAAATAAAGAGACTTGTCAAATACTTAAACTTACCATTCACTGGGAATACCATCCTCAAATATTTGCCCCTAATAAGTGGAAAAAACTTAACAGAAACTCTTGTATTTTGAATAATATACGGTATATTTATTAAGAATCAAATAGAAACATAAAATTCTTCACTTAATTAACTACGAAATGAGATCAATAAAGACTGATGAGATCAAAGCGTACTAGTGCGCAGTATGTTACTGAAAAAAATAATTCCACAAAATTTCTATCCCTTCTGGTAAATCGGTGTTCTTTTAATAGTGATATTATGTTATCTATATGGTATATGATTTGGTACCAAATAAATAAAAACGAACTAGACGTAGGGTAGATAGATTAAACTACCACTAGCTTGTCAACGGTTTCTGCCCGCCACCGAAATTTCACCGTGACTACGATCCATGCAACTGGGTCGAAATATTGGCAATAAATAAAATGTATTGTGAGTACCCGGTACACAATAAAATGTATAAATTCCGCGATGACATTAGTTTAAAATCATAAGTTGCATCTCAATATGTTAAAGTTACTCTTAAAAATACAAGCAATTGAGTAACGTTAAATTGTTTGAAAAAATACTAGTTAAAATAAATCTTTCACCTCTAAAAATCAAACAATCTGTGTTTTACATACCTTTTCTATATTTAATTCCGATCTCTGCCACACACACTTTTTTCGTAGTGACAACCGCGAATAGAAAAGGCGCAAAAGTTTTGAAAACTTATTGATCGCTGTCAATTGAATGTGATATTTCACATTTCAATATTTTTATAATCAAAGTTTCAAACGTATAATGTTCCGTTTCATATAATTATTCAAGTAATTATAGTAAAGGTGTTTGAATAAAAAAAAATAAACTTGACTGTAATTCAATGTTATTTTTGCTATTAAAAAACTATCCAATTACTCATCTTGACTGCAGAATACTTCGATGTGTATGGCGCGACCCGAAATTCACCGTTTTTATTTATAATGTTAATAGCTATAACAGCGTTTTTTTTTACCGCTCCGTTAATTTTTGTTGACAGTGTCGGACGTGGACCAAGAGTGCACGGTGTTCTGCGGTGTGAGCTACCTCGGCGCGCAGAACATCGCCGACCCCAAGTCGGAGACGGACATCCAGCGCATCATGAAGGAGCTCAGCTCGATGCCGGAGAATCGGGACGGAATCGCTGTATCCATATCGATACCAGTCTGCTCGCAGGGACTCGTAGTGTGAGCTTTCATCTATTTTATATAAAATACCAAGTCCCTATAAAGCAATCCTTTGAACGAAGTTTGTGTAAAAAGGAAGATTGATTAACTTAACAAAGAACAAGGTACATATATTTACAGAAAGCCAAAGACAATTATTACTAGTGGTAGATGGAATAAAATTAAAAAAATTGCATCCATGTCTTGTTGTCTTGCGGTCATCGTTTTTAGTTCTTTTTTTATTTCTTTAATATATTTTAAGAAATTCACAATAATGTCAGTGTTTATTTATAACTTTACCATAACATACCAGTAACTTTCAGACCTATCTTTTGAGGTCCTCATTCGGGAGCAACATAACGCCTTACACGCTCCTCTGTGGCTAAGGTCACAAGTTTATTTTAAGGAGTCCTCAAAAGTTTAAAAAACTATAACCAATATGAATTGTGTTATGTGTTGTGTTGTGTGCAAATCTTGTTGCCTGAAAAGTAGTGGAAAATAATATAATTGTAATTCACTTGTAAGTGACCACTGCGTCTGCCTATATTCGTATGTTTTTGACGTTGCCTGCACGGTTTTTGTCTATAATCAACCAGAAAGAACTTTAAACTCGTAGGTATTGCTAATGTATTATTGTTAGGGGAACTATTGAGCGAGAGATTTCGATTGTGTTACCGCAAATATGTTATTGTTATTGTGTGCGGTTAAATCATACTAATGTTCATAATTCACACAATGGCTTTATAATCGATGCATTATGTGGTATGGGAATTACTTGTTAGTGTTACTATTTATGTTTAATAAAATATGAAATACGAGGGGTGATCCAAAAGTAATGATAATCAGTAATAAACACAATGAATATGATAATAAAAAAATATATTTTTCGACATAGTCTCCTAATAAGTCTAAATTTATTCCATCTCTTTTCTAAACCTAGAATTCCCTTAGAAAAAAAATCTTAAAAAAAAATCCTCAAAAAATTCCTCAACAGCGGCCTCAACGTCGCTACCGTCGTCAAATTTCTTGCCCCGGATGTGTTCCTTGAGCCGAGGAAAGAGAAAGAAGTCACTGGGGGGTAGGTCCGGCGAATAGGGGGGGTGTTCCACCAATTCAAAGCCCGCTTCTTGAATGGCACCCATAGCAACTGAAGCTTTGTGAGCCGGCGCGTTGTCTTGGTGAAACAGCAATCCAGCCCGCAGTTTGCCGCGCCTTTTCTCCTTGATAGCATCCTGCAATCTTCTTATTTGTTCTGCGTAGTAGGAGCCCGTAATAGCGGCTTCCTTTTCCAAGTAGTCCACTATAATAATTCCTTTAGCGTCCCAAAAAATGGACGCCATAACCTTCCCTGCTGAGCTTGACACTTTGAATTTGTTCGGCGTCGGTTCGTCGGCTCGTTTCCATGTCTTTGATTGTTGTTTGATTTCGGGATCAAAGTGGTGGATCCAGGTCTCGTCCATGGTCACAAAACGTGTCAAAAATTCTCCTTGTCCGCTTGGAACTTTTCGAGATTTGCTTTAGAAATGTCGACTCGTTTCTGCTTTTGTTTGTCGGTTAACATTCTCGGCACCCAACGCGCGGAGACTTTTCTCATATGCAATTAATTCGCAATGATTCTTTGAATATTGCCATATGACAACCCTGTGACCTCAGCTACATGCATGATAGTCAGTCTTCTATCGGCCAATACAATTTCTTCAATTTTTTTCACGTTTTCTTCAGTGAGGAATGTGGATGGCCGTCCTTCCCGATAATCGTCTTCTGTCGATGTCGATGTTCTTCCCAGCTTAAACTCCTTCACCCAGCGTGCAACTGTGGAATATGGAGGGGAAGAGTCCCCTAATGTTTCCACTAAGTCGCTGTGTATGTCTTTGGTAGATATTTTTTTCAGGCAGAGGTCATCTGACATGACAGATCATGACAGCTCTGATTTCATTTTTTTCCATTTTGAAGTTCACTCCCCTGAATTTCGTATTCAAATGAATATAACTTTCGGTAATCATGACTTATTCAAATGATTTTTTGTACCTGACCTAATGGATACCTAAGTGATTAGAGGATAATTAAGTATTATTATTCTGTGCACTGGAAATAAGCAGTTATCAGTATATAACTTTTGGATCACCCCTCGTAAATTATTAATGCTTCGCATAAAGATTCTAAAACCGTTCCAAAATATGCCCATAAACAAAATATTTACCAATGTTTTCATTGTTAGTGGACATAGATAGCTTAGCCCACACTTGAACAGGAACACATTGTAGCATACGATATTTATATAAATAACTGATAAACGAGCAGAGATGTCTTGATTATGACGTGATAAATATCTTTTCTTTTTTTGTTGGCAAGAGCGTAACACCAAAGATATAATAGACACGTTGCGGGTCAAAGGGGATCCCACAACTAGAAACTATGTTCATATAATTTATTAATGTCTCCCGCGCAACCGTTGTATTTCCCTCTACACCAATTATTATAATTTGTTCTGATAATTTTATGTGAAATAATCATGTAAACTATTGCTATTTTCCATGCTGTCGATGGACATATAAATGGAATATCTCAAATTAAAACGCTGCCAAAAGAAAGTATTTTGATATCGAACCCGAGACGTCGAGCACGCCGACAATACCCATCGACGGTAGCCGCCACGTTAATCTGATTGATAAATATTCTAATATTGATAAATGATTGATAAATTTATAAATAAATAGGTTATTGAGTTAAGATTTTTTTTTGTTATTTTACGTCATGTATTTACAAGATTTAGAGTACATAGTGTATTAAGTATTTTATTTGTATTGTTTTGTTTTTCGTTACTGTGTGCTGCACGGCGCATTAATAAATATTTTTTGTCTTTTTTTTCTTTCTATTCCCTAATAATTTCCAGTCTATACCAAGCGGACACGAACAGCGTGATGGCGCGCTACGCCGTCAACCGAATCTCGTTCTACGCGCGCGGCGCCGCCGGCTCGCCGGTCGCCTCGTGCTTCGCGTTCACGTGGTCGCACGGCGAGACTAAGGAGTCCGCCGTCTACCGCTGCCACGTGTTCCGATGCTACATCTCCGAGGCGGTCAATCAGGTTTCCAGTAAGTGGTTCTTTTACTATATGATTAAGAGTGAGTGAGTCGCGCGTCGTTTTGGAAATTTCCGCGGGAACAGATTACTTTTACCCGTAATGTAAGTTTCAGTGATACGTGATTAGACAGGCAAGAATTCCATAAAAATATTATTATTACTAATAAAATCTCAATATAATAATAATTTCCAAAAAAAATTCGGTCCATTACAGTTTTATTATTAGGACAGTTATTTTACAGTTTTATTGTTAGTTAGGGGTGTAAGAGGCTCCATCCATCCTTGGGTTTAAGCCAACTTCCCCTGCTCGTGTGCATCCGGCTGAACAGCGGACGAGGTTACGGCGCCAGGTACTCCGTGTTGGAGGTCGTTGGGTTCCTTGCCACGCAGTCTAGTCCCGACGATACTTGCTC
>PDGT01000046.1:967016-988006 GCA_003671415.1 Megathymus violae | reverse complement strand
CTACGACCACGAGGTCGGCTACTGCCAAGGACTCAGTTTCCTGGCTGCCACGCTGTTGTTACACGTGAGTGTTGTAATGAATAGATAATAGTGATCGTATGAGAATAAAATGATTTTTATTTAAAAATTTATTGAAAAATATTTTATTTTGTTTGTATGTTTTCAGATGCCCGAGGAACAAGCGTTCTGCCTTCTGGTACGTCTGATGTACGGGTACGGATTGCGTGAGCTGTACAAAGATGGATTCGAGGCTCTTTACATGCGACTGCATCAATTGGACAGGCTTATGGAGGTATGTATGTAGGTACTTATAGATGTTAGATTATTTTAACATGGACTTATCAACTGACAGGTTGGATAATTTTTGCTCGTACAATTTTTGATAATAACGTTATAAGATAAAGTTCGTTATACTTTTATATTGCTTTAAATATGTTTGATATAGATTTTATAGCAGAATTCCACCCTGAATAATCTGTATATATTTTGTGGGTATTGAGTAAACTAATCTTTAAGTATATGAAGTGTCTAGTATATGTTAACTATTGAAATATTAAAAGTAAACATTGCACATGGAGAACTTTGATATATGGGTTTTATCAACGGTACATAGCTATATTAGAATCAGATCGATGGCGCTCTAATTAAGTTTGATAAATTGAAATGTTCGTTTAAATACTCTCTCGTTGAGTCACCTAGTAAAACATGTTATTTTGTGTTTTTGTGCAGGAGCAACTATCAGATTTGCGCGCGCATTTTCAAGAGCTAGGTGTGGAGCCGCACATGTTCGCGTCACAGTGGTTTCTGACCGTGTTCACGGCTCGTTTTCCATTGCCTTTAGTAAGTGTCATTCTTTGAATCCCCTTCTCAGAACGTACCGTTTGAGGTTTATAACTACCTTTATGTGTGGATTAGTAGTCATATCATATTTGAGTGCATATTGTATGTAAAATTTGTATATACGGTTTCCTTATTGCTTTCGCCCAAACTATTCTTTTTTTAAACTATAGTAGTGATTATCAGAAAAGCCTATTATAATGATACTAATAGAACTAAACGCTAATTTTAAATCTTAGTTTTAATAGGGCACTTTGAACATCATTGTTGTTTTTTTTGTCGCTTTAATTTTTTTTATACAATGATAACGAAGTCTGTAATTCACAGGTGTACCACATCCTAGACGTGTTCCTGCTGCAAGGCATGGACACCCTGTTCCAGGTGGCCCTGGCCCTCCTGTCTCGCTCTCGCAAAGATCTTCTGCAACACGACTTTGAAGGTGTTCTCAAATATTTCAGGTTGGCAATTACAATTACTCGCATGTTTTTGGTGCCATCCATAATTAACCTAAAATAGCCACAGTAATTTAAGTCTAAATAGGATTTATACTTTCTACGATCCAGTTAGAGCAACTCACTTTTAAATATTATACGAATATTCAAGGATTAAAATTAAACATGTAGACAGTTGTATATCACAGACAACAGAGACACTGCATGCCAAGTGGAAGGACCTTGGTTGTTTCTTGACCAGAGCAAACATTTTACGTAACTGGCTAATATGTTGTCTTAGTTGTTGGTAGTCTTCGATACTATTCCACTCCTATCTATACTTCCCTGTATATATTCCCCTGTTAACAGAAAATTTTAATATTGACGAGGCAGTGTACTGTGTGTCTATATATTATTTTGACAGTTGTACGTTATATGAACGCTATTTTATTCCAGAGTGACTCTACCCAAGAAGTGTCGCGCCGAGGAGACGTCGCGTCAGATCGTTAAGCTCGCTTGTAGTATCAAAGTGAAGCGTCTCAACAAGTATCAGCTCGAATACGAAAAGTTTATCAAAGGTTAATTTAAATTTGTGATGGCACACAGTTCACTAAACATTTGTTTCTTTAAATTTATCATAACATAAATATGAATACTTAACCACTGCTATATAATTTTGTTTTAGAGTCGGCTGAAAAAGAGAAAATCAATGTTGAACTAGAGAAGTTGAAAGGGATCAACAATCAGTTGCAACAGGACAAGGAGATGTTGGAACTGCAAATTACTCAGGTAATGGACATTGGAGTTTACTTTTCACGCTGTACAGGATGCTTCAAAACTAAATTTAGGTGTTAATTGTTTAGTATTTAATATTTTGTCTTTAGTTTCTGTTCTTTGTTATATTTCGTTGAAAACAATATTACTATTCGTGTATAATCTCTGTCTAAGGTGTAGACAGATTGATAGTGCGACAGCTTTTTTTTATTGATAATATTTATTTCCAGATGCGCTCTAATTTGGAAGAAGCTCAAAAGGAGGCGTCCCACCATGCGGCCGTAGCTCGCGACTACCGTGAGATATGTGCGCGACTCGACAAACAGCTGCATCACATGCAGGCACGTGCGGTATAACAAATACACACACTTACGCACGCACGCTCGCACACTTACATACACCCGTACTAGGGACACCCTGGGTGTCGTCACATTCCATTTAAGACACGATCGCCGGCTGCATACGATAAATAAGACAGGATTCGATTAAAAGGTTAAGATTCTGAAGTTCTTTTACTTAATATTATTGTTATATTAGAACTTTTCGCTCGGTAAACAGGCTTAATTAAGCTAATGATGGTCACGTATTACGATGTTCTGAAATAAAATTTCGCGTCCTCGAAATCGTACGGGTGAAAGTGAATCGCTATAACAGTGAACGGTCCTCTGATGAGTACGGATCTTTTTACATTGGTGGTCGTGTGCAGTGTATTGCAGCACTGTGCTCCAGAACGTATTGATGGTTCGAAACCGCCCTGAGTGTCGAAATTGCTATCAAAAGGTAACCATAACCTACTGTATAACGTATCCATTGATCCCCGTGTCTATGGTGCACAAAAGCACCAATGTTTATTTTTTTCCACAACTGATCACTAGGATCGAATTGTTGGTTTTAGCTCATACACATTTTGACATTTATCTAAGGTACAGGACTGTTCGAGTGAGGAATATTTCTCGAATAAATCAATAAAATACTTGCAATCTTTAATTAAAGTACATTTATTTAATGTTTTGTGTTTACAGGACTACGTGAAAAATTGTACAAATTGCAGCGTAAAATTGGCTCAAAAAGACAACAAGGACGGTGAGCGTACTTCAATTTATACATCTATCTACGAGCACGTCATATCATTCCATCTCCATCTCTATTCTATCTATAGCTGTATCTATCTCATTCATGCGTCATGCGCTCGTACTCATGTTACAATTAACTCGATATTTGTACAATTTCATCACCTATTTATATCTGAAAGTTCATTTACGTCTTACAATTCCCATAGAATAGATGCCGGTTTAGATTGCACCTTGAAGCCAGTCATTACGAGTATATTAAGATGACATTGCCAATAGCTCCATAACATTAGATAACTTTTTTATAAACTGTTGCGAACGATTTATTACATCGTTGTTGAATTAAGTAATAATTAATTAAGGTAAATTTGACTGTAGAAGTGGAAGCGAAGGGCGAGGAGAAGGTGGAGAACACGAGCGATACGGAGGCGCGCCTGAAGCAGCGCGTGCGCGACCTGGAGCTGGAACTGGCGCAGGTGAAGTTGGCGCACGTGCAGGCGCAGTGCAGCAACCAGGTGACCCACTTGTATTTTTAGACGCAGAGATTGTGGAGACGTCAGTTACTTCACCGTTTTTGATTGAATATTAAAGTTGCTCACTTTCTATACACAATTCTCCCAAAGACCAGCATGGAAATTATTTTCTCTACTTCCAATTAACCCTTAATAATTTGTAGGGCAATAAGAAATAATAACTTGCAACCCTTCTTGTTCTTGAACTTGTTCAATTTTGATAGGTTAGGTATGCCAATATGATATCATTAATATTATGGAATAGCAGCTTAATAAAGCTATAAATTTATGTTAAATCTGTGCTAATCTAAGCTAGATTGATTTAAGTTAAACACTGAATTAAGAAGTTCATATTCCAGGAGCTGAGCCACCAGTTAAACACGGCTCTCAACGAGATGCAAGGCAACATGAACCAGAAGCAAACGGTAACGCCATGGCTGGTGCGCACTCTCGGTAAGTTAAACGCGTTCACACAGATGCATCGTACACGGGTCGTTCAATATATTGCGATGATTTGCTCAATATATTGCGGTAGGTTGTTTTATGTATTGCTGTGGGTCGTTCAATATATTGAGCTGTTTTTAATGATATTACAGCAACTTTATTCGGGGGTTAGTGACACTACATAAATTAAATTTGTGAATTAAGTATTTTCTGTCAATTGCTATACATTGAACTAGTAAAATTACGAATGAAAATAATCACTAGCGGTAGTAATTTATACATGTTGCTAAGGGATGAAAAAACTCGTAAATGTTAACATGGGGGGTATGTATGAAAATTTCGGAAAGGTTTTTATTGATACACTTTTTTTATTGATAGCCATACATACCATGGCTATATATACTCTTTCTAAAACCATAATAAATTTTGTGCTACCCCCTTGTAACTTTTTAATTACAGATTAAAAAAGTCTGAAAATTTTGAAGTAAAAACGCTTACTGAAAAACTATTTAAGTAAATAATAATAATTAAACATGCGATATTGTATTTTTGGACCAATTTTAAGATCCACTCCTTTAGTAATAGCTTTGTTGTTGCATAATACTTTCACGAAATATAATTTTATTTTTGCTGCCGATAAAATATTGCTTCACAATTCGATTTATCGTTGCCACTTTACATTTTATTTTTGCTGTAACTAAAACGTCACATTTAGTTAGATAAATAGAAACTATTCGAAGACAATATTATTACGACTATTATTCTAGAGCAAATGTGCACATTTACGTACAGAGAACATAACGTACACGGCTTTGTGTGCCTCGAGCAGAATGACACACACGCAGAATTCAGAATGACCACAATTATGACGTATCACATTCATATGTTTTTCTTTACATTTTCCTAATGGGTTAACGAGGAGAGGGGATTGAGAATGTTTAGAGAAATAATAATCGAGATACAAATTTTTACTCTCCCACAGACAGTAGTAATAAGATAGTGCCAATTGAATATCATTAGTAGTTGAAGTTTTCAATATTCCATGGTTAAAATTAAGTGTTTATATTAATATCACCACATTATAATTTATGATTTTAATTTGTTACACAACAGTATTACTTGAAATCTTGGACAGTTTTTTTTTATTACTAAAATCCTGTATTCTGGCATATCCCATTTATACTTGATATGATTTTATGATAGCTTTGTGTTCTGAAAGTCTGTCTCCCGCATGGAAGGTCTGGATTTGGGACACACTTCTTAAATTCAAATGATATGTGTATTGGAAAGTAATTAACACTCGGTTTGGTGAATAAAAACTAAATAAACACACACGCGTGTGTGTGAGGCGTGGTAATTCGCAATTGGTCAGCGTCGTGATGCATAGCCTCTACCACTTTCAAGGAGCAGACCCCAACCCAGCGGTGGGGCAGCTCAGATGATGATGTTACACGTCCACAACTAAGTTTACACAATCAATTCTCTTCGTTAACCTTATGGTCTACACAGTAAGGAGCAAAATTATAACATATAGTATATGTCAGGTTGATGGTCATTCATATTCGTCAAAGTTCCTTGGCTTGATTCATTACACGGCCTTATGTTATCGTTTACACGTTTCCCGATCCGACGTCGGATACGATTCCGACGTCGTGTCGGCCGGTGTACAATATGCCGTTGTATGTTGTACGTGATTGTTGATTTTGTTTTTGGTCGGCACACGGGTTATGTCGTTATAGAGATGATTGTTGTAATCGATTCGTTTTAATTATGTGTGTGTAAATTAATAATGTACAATATAAATTAAGTTTTAGGATTTGTTGTATTCAGATAATGTATTGGATGTAGTGATTTCTGAATTTTAAATTTTTGTATGAAAGTGATAATACTTTCGTACAAACTTTGTTTGATCAACTGCAATAACGTTTTGTTCCATGTAAATACTATTAAATTAATATTCGACTATTTCTCGTCTGTTGATTTTGATGAATTGGAAATATATTGCTGCGATTGCATTTGGAACAATTTATTCGTGAGAGTTTATCTATAATTTCTTGTGTAATGTATAGACTTAAGAATCGTCGCATCTCTATACCGATGTTCCCTCATAAACTTTTTCCTCCATTGTAGGTCATTAACCCGTCGCCCCCGTCACCAGAGTCGAGGTGATTCTTGTCTATCTATCTTTGTCGTTCGCTTTACGCCTTATGTTTATCATGTTGTGCTCTTTTACGATCATTTTGTAGATAAAATAATTACGCTAGAGTACCTTCAATGATTCGACAAGATTGCAGAGTAGCTACGATTTGAATTGTACTAGGTCAAACTTGTCAAATCATCGTAAATAAAACGCTAGCCACAAGCGGTTCCAACGCTCAAGTCAAACAGACTGCAGGTCACATTCAAAAGTTATATTGATTAACTTGACTCTCTTTTGCATCCTATAAATCCTTTATCTGTATTTCTCTTTCTCCTTCGAGGTAGTGAAAAGATAACCTGGTATCGTGTGGCCTCAAATATAGCCTATGGTTATGACTGAAGCTAACCTAAAAAGTAAACAAAATTTATTTTAGACATGAAATAAATTTATTTCAGGCATTAATAGCCAGTGAGACGTAGTTCAACCGTACCAAAGCACTAAACATTAATTGAATCCTATCAAATCCGCTTCCTCAATTTGAGAGAACAAACACAATATTAAGTCTCGCAAAAAATATAAATTTCCCTTAAGGTAACAATTTCATGGACTGTACGTCCATGATTTGATTTTATGAAGGAAACATATAAACATAAAAGTCAATTTCTCTGAAATATATTTCACATTTAATTGAACCGGGATGGGTAACTTCAGCGGCCTAATTGAACTTTTGATTGTCGCCCGCAGCCACAACTTATGATTGTAGCCACAGCTATAGCTCAGTTCGTACTAGATAGTAAATTTGGACGTTCAAGGTACTGTTACACTTAGTTGGTCTATAGCGAAATCTTCATTTTGTCACTAACATTACTTCAATAGAGCACGCTTAACGATATTCGTTTTGTTTAATATTTCCATCTTTGTTGTTTGTTCTGTATTAACGTATTTTTCTTTCTTTTTATTTTTTTTTTCAATCAAAAACAACGTTTGACCGTTTATTGGTACTTGACTGAAAATATAGGTTATTATATTGTTTCAACTATATTTAATTTTGAACAGATTGATAATGTTTATTTGAAATTATTGTACAAAGTATATAAATAATAATTTTATTTATTTCTGTATTTTATTATATGCAACATAGTATTAACAATAGGTGAATAAGAAGTCCCTGGCTTGGTAACAGATTTTGTAACCCCGTCGCTAACAAAATTTTCCTAGTAAATTAACATAATATAATCTTAAAGCTCGTTTTAGGCATTTTTGATCTCGTAGGTTGATTTTGTTTCGTAATGAAATAGGACAGCTAGACTCCTACACGTTGCTTTACGATCGACTCACATACACAATTGACATTGGAAGGTTCCATCATGGAAGCGGCGCAAAACCGGCCATCGTTCCAAACGTACCTTCCGAATTTGAACCAAGAACCGCCCGTGTCGCCGGTGCACAGGCACGGCTCGTTCTCCGGCGCGCAGGGGCACGGCCACGCGGACCTCGCCCGCCGCGTCTCGGAGCCGTACAGCCCGGACGTTGTGCGGAGGAAGAAGGATCTGAACGCGAAACGGCACTCCATGCTCGTCGAATCCAACCTGACGAAGGAGGCGAAGGAGCTCAACCGACGGAGCCACGACGTCACCGTCGTCAAAAACCTCTCGATGGGTTGACAGAGGCGGTCCGTTTTTGTTTTTCGGTTGTATTGATTTCGTAAACGCGTTCGCGACATTATTCGAATTGGAAGGAATACATCATCGCCGGCGGGAACGAATTGTTAGTTCAGTGTTGAATTTAGTGTGACATAATTATTGGAATCCGTGTGCACATAACCGTATCACTAGTCAGTTTCGTTTAGCGTAGTCGACCTTATTATGATATCGTATTTATTTGTATGAGGAATGGGGACATTCGTTGCTGCATATAGCCGGTTCTATTGTATTCAAATATATAGTTGATTTAATCAAAAATGTTACTAGGGTTTTGGTATTAAGCACATATTGCAATATTTTTTAATATATTCCTATCGCATTTAAGGCTCATTTGCAGATGATATTTCTTATACAAAATTACTAAATTTTATAATATATGTATACACAGAACTAGGCATTTTAAAATGTATAACTTCATTAGTCAAAGTGTTTTTTAAGCTTGAAGTGTTACTAACTATGCTTTTAATTTACCGGACGTAAGTCTGGTTGAACAATTGGAAATAATTTATAAATGTTCATTTATATTATACAGGCACTCTCATATCCGAATACAGCACATTATATCCTTCTGTTACGATTTTATATATTATTATGAAGATGATATTGCAGCTAATTTTATATATATATATTTTTACAATACAATTTATAATTTGTAATGCAGCGAACTTTGTTTTTTAAAAACAATACTATTTCTAATCGGAGCATATGATATTAATTGCATTTATGTTGATATTGATATGATATTAATTGCCAGGATAATTCTAGCGTAATTGAAGAATTGTATTGCAACAAATTTGGTTTTTTTAAAGCAGTTTTATTTTTAATATAAGCATACGAAACGATATTATTAGCATTTTTACAGACCAGAGGTAACTCTCGCACAATGCAATTAATGAATTGTATTGCAGCTTGATACTAGACCTATTAATTCATGCTAAGGATAATATTCGCATAGTAATTAACAAAATCAATAATTTGCATTTTAATCAAAAAAAAAAAGTCACTTTCAAGTGGTATTATCGTGTTTCCGATTGTTTTCTGTAATAAAAAGACTCAGTCACTAGTTCTACTCCAAAAATCATGAAAAATTTACGACTTGATCTCGACTAGAATTGCTCCCGTGTCAACCCAAAAGGTGATAATTCCAAGTATCAATCTCAGGAATGAAAAGATAATCTTTTGTAAAACAGCTTGTTTGTAACACAATTGGTCAGACGCGCGGCCAGGACAGACATTGACAAGACGATGCCTGTATTACTTGGCCGCTATACTTGCGAGGTTTGATATCAATATCTATTTATTTCAAGATATGTTTGCAAACTTATATTTACAAAATGGCATCAATAATTCACCGAGTAACGTAAATAAACCCCAAATATGTTCGTGTCAAACGTTTTTATCCATCCGAGTAGCACTAGTCTTGTTAACCATCACACAATATCACCCCAGAACGTGTTGTATTCATACGTAGCTTAGTAGTTCACATTGGGTTTAATATTTGTATTCTTAGGGCATTCGAGGGCACATGAGCTTATGTATGTACATAGTATATTATACATACGTGCTAGAATAGGTATCGATCGAGGTAACAGGTATCCTGTATCGAATATATCTATGATACTTATGACGGGCTCTAGTAAGGGGCAAAGGTTGACACAATTTTTTATATAATTATATAATATTTAATATATTTGGATATGATATCTAAATTGGTATAATCCCTACAATTGAGAGCGGTACGTTTTATTTTTACTTCCACTGCCGGCATAATTGGAATTATGTGCGTTATTTTATTGATTTAAAAGTTTGCAAACAGGCAGGTATGATATTGGCCAGTGCGCTCCGTGGGCATCTATGACCGCCTTGAATACGCCCAAAAACTTATTTGTTATATGATTTTCAAAAAGTTATATGATTTTCAAAAGGAAATATCACGTCAGAATACGCAATGATTGAGATCTATTCGACGTTAAACGCGAACTCAAATATTAGATCGATCGTTACATTCGGCGGAACCTCCTCGGCTTGAGACTATAGCAAAATATCGGTAGTGCCAGATAATGTAGCATAAGTTATTGTGTTTATTTAATTAAATAAGAGAATGGTCAGGAAAATAGGACTAAATCAGTATTTCACTGAACGTTATAGATTTTATTTGGCTTCTACTATTGTTGTTCGGAATATTGTGCTCTCAGATTATGATATTGTTTAGTGATATTACGTTATATGTTGACCTTGTGATGTCATCACGTGGTATCGTTCGTGGAGCCGACACGAGCTCGGCGCCGTGTGGTATCGTTATATGTTGAGTATGTTTTAAGACACTTTTCTTATTTGGGTAGTTCTTCGATTATCCACAAAGACGTATTGGATTTCAATGGACATTATCTTTATAAATAATGATAACAGTAACGACGTCCAATATTTCGCAAATAAGGCATACTCATTTATTCAAATGATTTCAGGGGATCTGTATTTTTGTGAAAAGTATTCAATTAAGGATTCATTTGTTTTATCGGGGTTGGCTGTGTTTTGTTTCTTCTATATGGTATTCTTCTTTGAGCATTATAAATAAGGGCATATAATTAATGAGCCTATGAATATAATAGCTGAGATATTTAGCCGTCTCGTTCTATCACATAAAAATTAAAAGAAAATCACTTGAATATCGTTTTCTGTGCAAGCGGAGGTCATATACGGCCAAATTAAAAAGTCAACGTGTCGTTGCAGTCTGTATTAATTTCAATGACACTTGTATGACTTTTAAATTTCCCTCTATATATATGAACTCCGTTTTGACGTTTATCGTAGAGTACAGCAATTTTGACAGATGACAGAATTCAAATGGCGCCTCATTTTTTACAGCAATTATCCATGTCAAAATATATTTGTATGTATTTATCTTCCTGATTCTTTAACCATATAGACTTGTTGGAAGTGGCTCTGCTTGCCGAAGGACGGGTCTCGGGTTTGATTCCCAGTCAGGACTGAAAATGACAGATTTGTTTTCAGGTTGTGGGTTTGTGATGTTACGTATGTCCGTGCAATCTGTAACACAAGAAATCCTAGTGCGAGGGTGTAATAATAATCTATTTCAACAATTATTTTATTCCCTTTGTACTTGTAATTCTGTTGTGAATATCGTTATGATTATGTGAGAAAGTCACCAAAATGTTATAGGTATATTATTATTCAATTGTTGCGAACTTTATATATGTTTTTGTTTCAATTATATTAACGAAACCGTGCGCCCTTTGACCAACCACCGTTAGAAAATAGCCGTCACTGCCAAATGCGAAAGTCCGAAATGACAACACTACACAATATTGGAAAATGATAAATAAAATTCAACTATAAACGAAATATGTAGTGAACTTGTGAAGTAAAGTTTTGTTTTAGTGTACGAGTACATTGTATAAGTTTGCCGCACCAACATGTCGTCGTGACTTGCTTATGATTACGATGTTTTAAAACTATTGTATCTGAAACGTTATGTAACGAAGCTATACAAAATTATTATATTATCTGTGTGTAGGTAATTTCGCGGGCACGGTGATATTAAAAGTTCACTGAGCTTTAAATATAATTTAGTATGGTAACACTGAATGGTTTGAGCACAGTTTGTAGTAGAATTAAGCTTTTCTTTTAGATGTAAGCTCTCAGAAATTTCCATGTATATCATTTGATAGACAATAATTTGTTCTTAGGCTTTCTTAATATCTAATAAATATTTTAATCTCAGTTATTGTTACGCCCAGTTTATTTATATTTAGTAGGTTTTTATATACAATTTAATTGATTTAAATATCCCTCCTATAATGTGAAAGCCAATTCGTGTGTTTCTCATTGTCACATTACTAAGTTCATTGATCTCTGACTTAATGAGAATCACTGAAATTGGTTGATTATTTAAATGTTATATTTTAAACAACATAACTAGTATTATTAAATCTTATGAACGTATTATGATAATATTGAGAAAAATAATATATTTATTGAATGGATATTACCTAATGTGATTTTGTGCATCCTTACACTGCAATCTTGCCCGCAAATATTTTTAATTTATTTTATTATGATTTCATATAATTAATTATACCTGATGTTTTTGTAATATATTGATCTGTTATTTTGATTGTAATATAACCGCTTAGTTCATCAATATAGAAGAGATTGAGTATGAACCTTAGTTGACTGAGCGCAGGTGAATTGGTCACGCAGTGAGCTGGTAGCGCAAATAGCTCGTAGAGCAATGCTATTAGTCGATAATAGATTAAATACAAAAAACTCGACTCTAATGTTCGGTATTATAATCGATTCCTTTATATTGATGAATAAAATCTATGGAAATTCGTATTATGTCGCTATTCCTTTTAATATTATACGTTGCGTGTCACATAAGTTCTCCGCCATACTGTTCAAGGTACTCATTTTGATGTAACGATTTAATTTGAGCCATTATTAATACGCGAAGATGATTTATGACTAACGTGTGTATTTATGTTATTTTAGTTCCAACGTAGTGATGCCATGTTTAGAGTGAGCTGTATTCGCCGAGACGTGTTGTTTGTCTGTCATTTATGAAAATAAATATTTTATAAATACCATGCATGATTTATTTTATTTCATTGTTTGCCCTGTCTTTACTGGAAATATATAATGTTATCCTGCTTGTTCATATTTATTTACTCCATATAAAACAATGTCCCATCTTGTGATTCCATCGAGATTTGTGATTAATTTTTTTGCTAAGATTTACAAATAATTTTGAACACAAGTATAATGTATGTTAGGTAACAGTCGAGGCGTCCAATTATAATTTAGTTAGATATGAATAAACGCATATAATTGAAATTGATATATCTCAATACCGCCATCTAGGGGTGCGTTACAAGACTGGATACCGCTCAAATATTTATCAAGCTGAAATCCACGACACAAAGATTGATGTATTGCAGTGCAATCACAAATGTATAAAGAAATTGCATATTATGTCTAAAATATATGTATCGAAAGCCGTTGGTCAGTTTTTTTAGTTTGGAAATGAGAGGTTACAAAAATAAAATATTTTTGTAAAACAATGCCATCTATTATTTAAATGCCTAATGTTGTAAGTTATTACACTGCCATCTAGTGGTAAGTAGTTCAAGTAAAGTAAAATTGTATTACGCTAGATGTCCTTAAACACATAAAATTTACTTTTGATTACATTGCCGTAATCATAAGATACACGTTGAAAGAATGCAACCGAGCGTTTTAGCGTTAGCAAACATGAAAGCGTGGTCACTGATAATCACCAGACCGTTACAATATAAGGGCAATTGCGCGGTGAACACGAAGCCATGTTAGACCCGATTTGCACTGAATATAAAAATTGGAATTTATAGAAACATTTTTATGTAGTAAAGTTAAAAAAAATACTTTACGAATTACAGTAAATAAAACAATCACAAAAATGTCAAATTGTCTTGTGACTCGTTCAATTTCAACCTGTATGATGACAAAGTCGTATATTGAAAAACTTGGGAGTAAATTACGTTAGCGCTAGGCATTTTGCTTTAATATTAATAACATAAACAAACGCACGCAATTCCCGAGCTCACAACTGTGTTGACCAGCGTGTCGTGTCGTGACGCAGTTTGCTGATAATAAACAGGTGGCTGGATATTTTCGGCTCAGGTCACTGTTTGTCGCTGTTCTCACTTTAGATAAGTTTATATAAATTATTTGAATTAATTGAACTTACAATTTTACAAAGGTCAATAAAAAAAGTATAAAT
The DNA here is from genome assembly GCA_003671415.1 of Megathymus violae. Taxonomy (NCBI): domain Eukaryota; kingdom Metazoa; phylum Arthropoda; class Insecta; order Lepidoptera; family Hesperiidae; genus Megathymus; species Megathymus violae. Next base: position 974,316 of record PDGT01000046.1, on the reverse strand, counting down.
AGATAACAAATTTTATGGCGTATTTAAATTGTTATCGTTAATTAATATTAGTTAACTTGTCTTATGCCTTTAGGAGTTATTTAATGTCAAACAGATTATTTAGTCACTAGTTCGCGAAAATGTGTTGGCTGATGACTTTGTACACCTCCTTAGTTAGGAGACTGACCATTACTGACCATTAGTAGAGTTAAAATAAAAATTAAATGGAGACAGTTTTCGTATGTCCCTTCGGTATCCGTTTATTAATGAGCATTCTTATCACTTGGTAGTTGATCATTTGATACGATTCCCTCTTCAAATTTGTATAAATTGTTCACTTCCTCTGTAGTTGATTATCCCCGATTCTGTTATAATTTTTTCAGTGCTCGTGTTATATTTTTACACTGATTTAAAACAAAATTATATTTGTAAAAAAGAAAAGTTTGTATTTATCAATTATTTTATCAAATCAACTTTTTCTAATAACGTATTTCAAGATGGGTCACGGAAAGTGTTCATTTATAAAATTTTACGTGTCGTTTAAGTCCCTTTGATTATTTCTTTACACAAAAACACGCAGGTGGTTGTGTATTAATAACACAGCAGATGTACCGTTCCCTAGCCGCGTGGCAACCAGCGCGGTGTGAGAACGGAAGCAGCCCGCAAAAACACTGCGGTGACTATGGCGGGAGGTAGATATCCATCATAAACTAAATATTCACAACATTAAATTTAATCCCAGGAGACAGTTGTAACAAATATGTACGTATTTTTAAACTCACATTGTATACAGTTGATTTAAATTTGAATAAATTATCGTAAACCATTAAAGTTTGTTACAATCCTGTATTGGCTTGCGCGCCCTCTATGTGTATCGAGAATTTATTAACTATACAACCATGGTGGAACGCATGAATCTCTCACTTCGGGCAGTGTCCGAATGGAGCGGTGCCAATCTTGTGAGAATCAACGCCACAAAAACACAGAAGTGTCTGTTCAGCGCCAAAAGGAGCTCTTTCACCTTGGCTCCTACTTTTCAGAATGTATCCTCAGAATGCACTATCCGTCTTCAATGGTTGGGAGTCGAAGTTACTTCGAACCTCAATTTTGGTTGGATCATCGAGTCCAAGGCTAAAGCAGCTGCGAGGAAACTTGGGGTTCTTGCGGAGGTGCGACCGTATTTCACACCGAATAAGCTTTTAACCCTGTACGAAGCTCAAGTTCGACCATGTGTGGAGTACGGTTCTCAAATTTGGGCTGATGCTGTCAAATGTCACCTATTAGAGTTGGACTCGATGGAAAGGCGTGCAAATAGGCTCATTGGTGACCCAGATCTAGTCGGAACCAATCTGCAAAGCCTTGAGCACAGACGCAGGGTTGCCAGCCTCTCAGTCTTCTATAGGATACATTTTGGAGAGTGTGCGCCGGAATTGTTCTAAGTAATTCCCCCATCGCCGTTTCTCCATCGAACAACTCGATGTACAGCGGGTATCCATCCTTACGTAGTGAACGTACCACCTATACGGACGGCGTGGTTTGCGGCGTCATTATATAATATAATATTAATATTGCTGAAACATTAAAACAGTTTTACTCAAAAATACATACAAACTCTTAGGCTAAAATTTAGTCTTTTAGCTTTAAATTCACCTCTACATTTCAATTTGTGCTGAATTCTATCCAGATGGTTAATTAGTCGAAACTCTTTCAAAAAATTCGCTATACTTTTGGCACATATTACAAAATATCGAAAATTGTTGATCATCCCAATCATTAACATGAATTAAATACATTTAAAAAAATTGCTTTAAGCCCACAGCTTTAAAATATTTAGAACACATAGAAGAAATCTCCTTACTTCCTATCTAAGAGTTGTATTTCAGCACATCAGTAAATTATAGGATGTAGACGATTCTGATCGTGCGTTTTCACGACGCCAAATGTAATTTCATTGTGTACTATAGCGCCCTTGACTACAAGTGCGGGCATTACTCCGGAATTGATATTTATAAAACGCGAGCGGATGCCTCAAAGTTGTGACCTGTTTTAGACGCCAAATTATTAAAGGTCTACTTAGATTTAGCCTTAGCTTAGCAAAATGACACCGGCTTAATACAACACTGAACAACAACAAGAATCGTCAACACTCAGAATCTGACGTATTCTCAAACATTACTGCGTAGGTACCGTTGGATAGATAAATCAAACGATCGTAGCGAGGCTCGGATATGAAAAACGTTCTTAAATTACGAATCTCCATTCATTTATCAACGCATTCTAAGATAGCATATTATAACAATAGCTCGCCATTTATCAATATTATCTCTTGTCCGATGTACTATACAAAAAAAGTTTATCTTGCATAATATCGGTTTGTGTCTAGCCTATTTTACGTTCACGATACTTTATTTCTACCTCACAACGATATTAATTAGTTCCCTTCTATTTATGTAATAATACCTTCACTTGATCTTTCGTAAAACGTAATTATACGTACTTACAAGATTTATTATTTTTTGTGTCAAAATAAGTGTCGTGTTGATTACGGTCAATGCGCGATTACGTATGTACGCATAACGTAAAAACATTAAATTTGATATACTTTAATAGTGTTTTCAACGTAGGTTTCTAACTCAAAAGACTGTAGTTTGAATCCTGCAAATCAGAAATGCGTTTCTAATTTTTCAAATTAATTTATGAAAATCATTACTTGATTCGACGAAAGAAAACATCTTGTGAAAACCTACGTACCTGAGAGTTCTTTACAACTTTCTCAAAGGTGTCTGAAGTAAGCCTATTCGTACTCGGTCAGCGTGGACTATAGTTTTAACTCCTGTCATAGTAGCCGAGCCCAGCAGTTGGACAATAATTGGTAGCAATAATGATAATATACTACTTTAATACCTTCAACACCTGAAGTAGGTGAAGTGGTGATGTCAACATTTCGGCCACTTATGTAAACTGTTACACACTTCCGCAAAACCATGAAATACTACAAATTTCATGCAAAATCGTAAACGGTAAAAACGAATCGAACACCAGGTTGGTAAAAGTGAGCCGTGTATGTCTGATTTTCATTTGTACTTAGTTTGGTCAAGCAAATTTGTGTTCCGGTTTAAGGAGTGGTATTTGACAACACGAATTACTTGTTAGTGTTGTATATAATCATTGATATAATTAAGTTGGTAAATGGCATCAATATTTCAATTTCCCAACGGTCCGGCTCGAGAACCTTCAGAATAATTGCGGAGCCCATTATCCTTTGCGTTAAATATCTTATCATGTCATATGTATAAAATCAGCCTAAAAGAGTATCAATTTATTTTTATCCAATTCAAACAGAACTATAAACCCGAGGTCGATGTAGAAGTCAGATGAACAATACGTACTGATCACTTACAATTTACACTAAGAAAAAAGAAAGCCTTTTAAATCATTAATTGCAATCAGTAACTTCTTTAGGCAATCTATAACCCCAATCCGAACAGTTCTCTTGTGAAGTAGAGCTCGAAATTACCGTTAACTGAAGTCAATAAATGCAATTATTTCTATGTAATTTCCGTGTTACTTTTTCAATTAACTATTTCATGTACAATATCGGAAAACCCATTAAATTCTTGCATGCTTACCTACCTACTAACTACTTTACGGGCATATCTACCTTGATTGGTATTTGCTAGCGCATATATTCTAAGCCTAAGATTTAGACCTCAAACAGTCAATGTAGACGCTGGTATTAGTACTTTAGCCAATATGTAAATATGGCTGGCATATTTGGGACATATTTAACAGAGTTGATAAAATGTGAGTCAGGTTGGATAATTCTAAATGAATATCCAGCAAGTTCTGCAAGTTGAGTAACGGCCACAAGAACGGTGTAACCACAGAGTAATGAATAACAGTGACTTATATGAATATGGTTTAAAATTTCAGACCCACCTGTGCAAATCAGTTTCAGCATCAGGAACTCATATTAACAACATAGTCATAAAAAATTAAAACATATACACAGATACATCACTACCGCGTTTGTTCATAATCGTTGCACTGGGTATCTGTAATCCGTTTCCTTGAGCACTTTTCATATATTCAGATGTACCTTACATTGTCATTATATATTTATTTCTTTTGAACTAAAAACATAACATAACATAGGTAGACTTAATTCTATTCTTTGCCAATTAATCTTCAGACTAATTGAGAGGCGATTATTAATACGAAGAATTATATATAGATAATGTAATCATGTTTCTTACGCCGATTTTGCTTGTTACAGCGGGACATAGCTTATAAGCAGAACTCATAGCGGAATAAATGTTCTTTATTACTGTTTACTTAATGTAACCATTCCTTACATGTCGGTTCCTATTATCAATCTAACACTTACTACTAGATATTGGTCCGTTTTTATTGTTTTGTATAAACTAACATAACCTCAGCTATCTTTGCCAATCCATAAAACCTCGGAGTTAAAGATCAGTCTGACGGGTACAAATGATATACATATATCTGAGTTCATGGAACGCAAAAATGCAATTCCAACTACTGTAAAGTAATATTTTAACCAGCAGTTAGAGGTAGGTCAATCATTGAAATCGACCGTTAGCTTTTTGGCTTGAAAATCATGTCGCCGCAAAAATATAAAAGTATGAATGGAAATGAATTGTTATAAAGACATGCTTTGGATTTCACCTAGCATATTCGCACGAGTGAAAACTGTCGCCACCGCTGTCACTGGCGGTCGCCTGCGATCTTTGTGCTGTGGGTACTTTCTCACGACGCTTCACAGGGGCGACCGGCGATAGAAATATAACAGTCTTAACACCTAACTGTTTTACGACCGTTCAGCGAAAGTTTTGCTTTTGGTACCGTAAAACACAGTTTTGGGACAATAAAATGTAATATAGTGAAAGGAGATAGGTTTATATTATATCCATTGTTATTCCCTCATCCCACGACATACCATTGAAATATTTTAACAGAGTTACATAACGACAAAGTAATCTCAGTTCGAAGTGAGTTTGCTGGTAGTTATAATTTGTTAAATAACTTCTCAATGCACATTTTACTATAATACTCATATATGTATTTGTATGTTCGCCGATGATACTCGTATACGACTCAGGTGCACAGATCTTGGTTTCGACTAAACTCATCTGTACGTAGAGTACCTGTATAGTGTATATACTAGTAGTAAATTGTGTACAATCCAATGTTTTATGGCATTTGTCTTATCGGTAAACCATGACACATTTCAGAGGGACCAGAGCTATAAATATTTTTTTTATTATTCCATTGAAAGAAACTAACAAAACCTAACGTTAAATTAATCATATTAGCATAAAAATAATATAGTGTAAGAAAGAATTTTTGTATTTGTCCGAAAATTAAACTATGCAAATAAGTTTAACTTCAAGCAATTTATTAAGAAAACGTAAGCAAACGGTACCTAATTATTAATTAATTTATTAACTGGTTGAAGAGTTGCGCTTAACACAAACATAGAGTGTTCAGAAAACACGAAGCAGCGAGGCCGACTGTGGGAACTTGATACCTTCTCTAATTACGTTATTATTAACAAGTGTGGCTTAATTTAACTCACAGCTAATTTAGTTTACTAAATTACCTAATCTGTTTCTAGGTTGTTAAAACAATTGCTTCTTTGTTCACTGAATCCGCAGTTATTTATTTAACCTACGAGCAACGTAGCTGTGTAACTTTATTTTTAGATTAAGTTGATCACACACAATGAAACACAAAATTGTTATACTTACGCAGAAAAAAGTCATAAATACGATTTCAGAGGTAAATTATTCCCGAAGAAACACATTTTTAAGAAAGAAAGAAACTCAGAAAGAAAGAAAACACCTATTTCGCCTAATAACATGAATATTGCAACCTTGTAACATGATATAACATATAGATTTTTGATTAAAGAGAAAGATAAGAAAAAAGAAACTTAAAAACTTAATAATAATAATAGTAATAAGACGGTTAACGGTCAATCGGTGTTGCAGTACCCGTCAAATGACGAAAAGGGACGCAGTCACCGGAGGTCGCTGTTTCTCAGTACCCCCCTGCGGGCAGAGCACGCAAGTGGTGTGTGTGCAGTGGTAACTGGAAGAATATGTAAAAAATAAACATGAATAGTACAGAACTGAGTGGAATTGAAATCATTTAGGTGCAAGCAAGGCTGAAGGAACGCTTACGCTCTCCTCGAAGTACATCTAATTACTATTTCTACTTACATTTTTACTATACAGAATGAGTAGGTTAACGAAAGTTAACTGTCGTGGATCGCTCCGTAATATTATGTTGAGCGCGTTCCCTAGCTTTAAGCTGTTGTTACATATATCAATATAGATGGAAATTGTTGATTATCATTTGATTTACATTCCCATTTTTAGTTATTACAACATCATGTTGTGGTTTATTATAATGGATAAATGTTGTCTGTATTAGTATACCTTAAAAACTGGTATTTGGGTATCGTAAGCGATCATTTTTTTTGGACAGACGAATATTATACTTAAGATTCATTGGCTGTAGCTTAATCTATTCTACGTAAGTAATAGTAAGTATTGTATACAGTCTGTTCTGTGATAATCTACTGACTTGAAAACTAGTCATATTAGGAACGAATTTGAATCCCGAATACTGAATGATCGTCTCCTTTTTCGGTGTAGTGATCGCATTTTGAAATAATAATAATAAATAATAGATTAATTAAAATCAAATATCGTAAGGAAACCTGCATGTTTCTTGTGATTAACCAACAAAGGAGCATACGGGCCACTCGATGGCAGATTCTAGAAGGAAAATGCTACTTAACCAGGTAGGCAAAATCACTACGGCCTTACAAGTACCGTGCGAATAAACTAGATGGTCCACTTTTCTTTTTCCTGGGAAATATGCATTTGCGCATCCCGCCGCGGGCAGGCGGCGGGTATGTGGGACTCGCTGGTACGTCCGCTACATGGCAGAATACCCACTAAAACCCAGCGGGGCCCTCATCGTCTTCATGGGGCGCCACGGGATCGCTCGCGCATACAACCGTGACGCCCCGACGGTTGGCCCGTCTATGCGGGCCGCCTTCGTCTAAAGTGCTCTCGGGCACCGTGAGCGCTCTACTGCCCCCGATCGGACCCTTTCGGGCCCGAAACATCCCACCGCGTTTGTAACCGGTGTGCCCTCTGCTTAACAGAGGGATACCCGGAGAAACTCCGTGGGCCGCTCTTAGTCTGGTCCTTCACCCTTCGACTTCCGGTATGAGTAACTCTACCGTATAGGCTCAGGTATCACTAGGACACGCAACCCCCCC
>PDGT01000046.1:885188-967007 GCA_003671415.1 Megathymus violae | reverse complement strand
CCCCCACCACGGCAATGTGGCGGCCCCCGGGGGGGGGGAGATGGTCCACTTGCCCCAACGACCTCCAACAAGAGGAATCGGGCTCCAAACCTGATCCGTTGTTGCAGGTGCACCATGAGTTTCTGTTCACTACTTCTCGCTTCTGTGAGGAGTTGGACACAAGAGTGGACGGAGCCCTTCACGCCACTAGTCTGCATAACTGAGATTTCTCCATTAAATTATTCCATCCTCCATTAAGTTAGGACAGTGTTATGATGACAATAACATTAATAACCATGCAGTTAATTCAAAGTTCAACATTGATAACGCTACTCACGAACACAGTAAAAAATTATGAACGTGCTAACGTCTTAATGTCATTCGAATCAAAGCCATTAGTGTCGCACGATCTCTTTATTACTCTGATACATGATCCCCAAATAACTCCAGACGGTTGCGAGGGAGACGTCGTTTGTTTTTGCCTCAATCCCTTGTATAATTTATTCGGTTTGCAACCGTGCAACATCCTCATATAACTAAACCGTCCAGTGAACCACGAATATAATATCGATTATTTCCGTTCCGTGTTGAATTTGTTTTAAACGGCAATGGTTATTTTCATTAAGTCTAGTCTACGCCAATATTCATGTGTTATCTTATTTGTACCCCTTTTGTTACATCCTCTTCCTAAAGATTGTCTGGAATTTTTTTTATAATAACAAGACCATACTTTGCACATTTGTCATAATAGACAGTACTGAAAATGAAAAAAGTAATATTATTAAATGTATTTATTTTTCTGTTTGCACATCCAAGCGCATGTGATATGTATGTATGTCTATTTATTTGAGTACGTTATGAAGGTATCCTGGTTCAGATGGTTACCTCACAATGTTTTCTTTCATCGAAGCAAGGGATGACTTATTTGTAATACACACAATTAGCTATAGCGTAATGTTTTCAACGTTGGTTTCCTGTATGAATGGATCAGGTTCGAATTCTGTACCTATCTCTCAATTATCTTTATTGAATCCATACGTCAAAAGGGACGGCTTGAAAACTAATACATATGTAAATCTGAACCAAACACTTAACATTGAAATAATTAAATTATATTGATTGAATCGTTTTTACAATCTTAATGGTGTTGCAGACTTTAGTTATCCATGTGGCGATAACTACTTACCATCAGGTCGTTTTTCGGCTATTCATCTTGTGTATTTAATACTTCAATCTATTTGACATATAATGTGTGACATAACATTTAATAAAATTGTTGGGGATTTTGTATGGCTTCCTTCTTAGAGCCACCCAACTTGTAGGTTCTGAAGAATACGAATGAAACCAGCGTGCCTCAAGGTCCCAGTAGCTTGGCGACAGGTGATATCATCAATAGGCTGGGCCACAAAACGGTGCGGTGATTTCGACCATTGAAAATAATTATTCTGCATATACATATTTATTGCTGTAGTTATAATTATTAACCCTTATAATATTTAAGTACTGATATGACTGAACTGAATCCTGATTGAATGTATATATTACTCCACATAAAATAAAACACGTCTTATCGCTACAGGTGAGCTTGAGCAAGGGGCGAGCACAGATTAATTAGAATAGAAATTTTAAAACAAAGGTAATTAAAGAGCTCAATCGCCTTAAGGCGGTATGCATCTATGCCACGGCACAATACAGATTAGGAAGTGATTACCTAAAGTATTAAGCTATGTGAATTAACGTGAACAAAAACTATTTATGTTTATGTCGATATATTACCAATTAAATCTTAATTTTGTTTGTACGTTGGTAAAGTTTTTTAACACATGTAACCGTATTGCGTACCGTTCACCACTTAATACCGTGTCAAGGACACACCATCTAATTCAATTATTTACAATTTTTACTACATGAACATGTTCGCTTTGTGTTATAAATCAAGGAAGCTACTTAACTAAAGTTGTCTGATCTTTTCATGGAGCTGAGCAATTATCCCCAAATAACTACAGACAGGCGGATAACCTCATGATTGCTTGTTTTGTCTCTCTCTTTCATAAATACTTCTGTAAATCGGGATCGGCGGCGCCTATTGTCTGAAATGAAGCCAATTTTAAACTTCCTTAGCCGCGACTGCAACATTGCAACATGGCTGAAGTTCTACCGACATACACATAACCATTGAAATGATTTGTTTACAATAGTTCATTAAATAACACTATGAAACCTTCATAGAACAGCACATTACATGTTTTGTAACAACGATGTATTTATACACCAGAAGCGGTCGTAGCCAGATTTCAGGTGGAAGGGGTCATATTATTAATGAATTATTCTTTATTATTAATAAAAAAAATAGGGCGAGTAACTTAAATTTTATCGCCGAGAAAACTTATGACAAAGCCAATTGATTATTTAAGCCAGAAGAATCATTTATTAACTAATTCATGTTTGAACGTTTTACAGGACGTGTTCCGGGCCAGCTAGTTTAACGTGTAAGTCAACATCACGACCGCGCTGATGATAATGCATCTCAATTCTGTATCCCAAGCATACTTTCACGTCTCAAAAGCCTTTTATAACGTAGATTACTTTTACATTTTATGTTGTCGATCGAACGCGGATACGACGTGCGGCGTAAAATTACCCTAAATCTATAGTAAGACCAGATCACCGGCCAACTTTAAAAACAACATTTGCTGTCTCACACGCAATTTTAAAGATGTGTGCCAGAGTTTATGCAAATTATGTAAATAAAAGAGTTGTGTGTAGTGAGTCATGTAATCAGGAGACAATTCTAGTGAATTGAATGGGTATATGCAAGTAGTTAATTTCGATATTGTTTTTAGAACGTTCAGTATTACTAGTATCACGAACATATGCTAGTATTACAATTATAAATACGTTCAATACTTAACAATTTTGACGGTTACAGGTACTCGTGAATTTTCTGTTTTATCCCATTTTAAGTATATCGACCGATTCGTCTGTGTTATGGCGATATTTAAAATAATTTTTTTTGCAGGGAAACAATTTAGGTCATAAAAATGTGGTGTGTATTCAAAGACTGTCCATACTCACTATATCTATAATATAAAAAGTTGTAAACCTTTGAACTTTGTTGAAAATAAGGTGTATCAACGTTTGGACGAAAATACAAATGGATTTTTATCACTGTTAATAAAGTACAATAATTATTATTATCTATTCTATATGAAGATAATACATAATATCACTTACGTTAGAAAAATGGTGTCAACTTGCAATAAATTTACATTCGACATTGTATCGCCTTTTTTTTAAGATGATAATCGAACTGAAATATACTTTATCACGTCAAGAAAAATGAATATAATTATGTTGATTAAGAGGCACTGAGATATAATGTATCACATTATAATACCAAAATAAATTTGTGCGGAAGCTAATTATCAGGCTGTAATATTTTTGTGTTTGGGCGACTCGAACACCTCCTAAATCAGATCCGTTGTTGTAACGCAAAATCGTTTTTCTAAGTGTCTCAGTACGTACTCGTAGATCTGATACGCATTGCTTAATACCTCAACTCTACAAGAGTACCGCAGGAGGCTACCTGATAATAAGTATTAACTGTCTCATATAAAGGATATTCAGCAGGGCCGCCAACGCTCGGATTTGCATTCCGTTGTAAATTGCCGTGCATTCGTGATATCGGTACAGAATGCGGCTTACATCCCCTAGATTTCATGGATTAGATTGCTTTAATGTGGACGAAAATTTGATGTTAATTATGTTTTAACATTTAGACTATAGTATTCACTTGTTAATTCTTTGTCATAACGAGCTTTGTTCATCCTAGAGTCGAAGCTAACCTCTGTTGTCCTTCGTACAAATTGTTGTCCATTGAATATGAGCCGTCTCATATTTGGTAGATATACCATTCCACGACGTGTGATATCAATAGCTGTGATCAAAAACAAATCAATAATTTTTTTTTGTATCACCATAGGTAACCAAACCTTTTAATTGAACCGGCTAATTTAATCAAATTATAAGAATAACAAATTACTATTTTTCAACTTCTCAAATGATAGTCGTGAGAAATTAAACTGTTTTTATTCCGGCTCAATTACCATGTAGCTAAAGCGTAAAACTACATTGCAAAAAAAAATTAAATAAACTTTCCAATTTAAGATCAGCTGTAATTATGCGAGCAACTGCATTCAACGTTGTTAATACTGTTGTAGTTGCGTGACGATAGCGAATATAATGCCTTATGTAAGACGCGGAAGAGATTCGCAATTATGTTGTATCTAAAACAAATTACGACCAACGAAACCAAAGCTCGACGGGTGGTAATAGGCATGTGTTGTGAATGTCTTAATAGATACAACGTAATCTTTATCAACAACTCGATAGTACGTATAGACTTGCTTTGATGAACGGTGCGTTGGATAAGAAGCAAGGACTGACCAACCCACTGAATTAAAGATTAACTAATGTTTCAATAACTCTTTCGTTTCTATTTTCGTGACGTAACCTTTGGGTATTTTAAAAAGTGTGTATATATAACCTTTATATTATTTTAATACGATTTATAAAAGTAAAAAGAAACAAAGAAGATGGATGGATGGATAGATGGAAGAATAAGGACCAAAGCTGCTTACATAGTTCCACAGGCTGGCAACCTAAAGTAGCAATGTATTAATTTTATAATATTGTTTGAAAACTGTTAGGGTAAGCTTCCAGATTACGGCGAAAGGAGAAAGAGAGGTTGGGAGAGTGGGGTAAGGAGGGGGCTCCACTGGCGGATATGCGGATAATATCATTATGTATATTCAAATTCATATATTTGTATGGTTATTAATGCTGTATTTATGCACGGAATATTTCCTTCTATTACAAATGAAATTTACTTCTTTTAAAACATTTTGTATAATGGACAATTACATATATTCAAATATTAATTTGTATGTCTGTTTGTAGTCCAATGTTTAGCTTGTAGAGAATGCATTTAGTATTAAAGGTCGTTTTTTGTTCATATTAATGTATCAACTAACATCTGCGCGATTCTATGATAATATATAAACATTTTCTGATATAACCTAATATCAGATGTGTGGTAAAAAAAGGTCATGATATAAAGTATACATAATAATATTCTCTTACACATAAGTCCTATCTAAATATGTTTATTGGTTTCAGCACAAAGAGGTAAAAACGCAAAAATATCTGTTTTGAATTATATCAATGCCATTTTCAAATGACAATGCATGATCTCTCTCTGTTATAATTTTCAAAAATATATCTCTCGGACGAATGGCTTGTGGCCGTTTTACTATGTCCGTTCAAACGTTAATGTTTAAAAGGAAATTCCAAAATATTATTCAACATTAATAAAGTACAGTTAATGAAGAATCGCACATACAAAATATCTCGTCGATTATTTAGTGTCAGTCATACTCACAAGGTATTTACCATTCAAGCGAACACCGACAAGGCCGCCGTCTTCGTGCCGTCTCTTGCCACTCTCGCCTTCCATCCGCGTTCCCGACCTCTGCTGATATACTCGAGACTACAGTTAATATTATAATACATACCAAACGTTCACTCATAACCCCGTACTAAGACTGTGTTAAGGGTAGTTTGGATTTGGATAAATGGATTCGCGAACAAATATTTGTATTTCATACAAACATCTGTGAAGGAATCGAACCTTTGCCTCTTCGTTCGACATCAAGTAAGCTACAGAGTAACGGTATTAAATCACCATTGACGCACCCAGCTTATCTCTTGTGGTCGATGGAACAGAAATACCTCTGATGATGATAACGTTTTCGTGCTTAATCTATCGGTCAATTTACATAAAAGCTTTAAAATTACACTCCCAACGCTACCTCGTAAATAATTTTAATAATCAGTAAAAACCACATCTAAAAATGTACAAGAGCTTTTGACGTTATTACTCCCAGAATATAATGAGGAACAATATAAGTAGAAAAGTTACAATTTTTTTATCACTAGCGGCTATCCAAGTCTGCAGTTAGTTACAAAACCTATTCGATGTAATGATCTTGCATATCGGTTAATCAATACAATCTCTCTATTCAAAGAACACTGTAACTGACGCGTTTCTCACCATGTGTACCTATATCAAGATCGTTTGTATCTACAGATTTTCACGGAATTATTCTCACAGCAGAAATGCCACGACGTCTCGCCATTGTGTTCCTTTTTAAGCGAGTTTATTGTTTCTTTTTCCATGGCAATGATAAATCACGAATGTATTCATTGGCAACGGAACAACGTAGCTGTGACCTTCAGTCGTATTTCCATGGTCAAAGTGTATTTTCTTCGTAAAATGTAACTGGTTAAATTATTTATCGGCAAATTCATGACATTAAAATCTGACAATTATCTAATAATTTGTTGTTATTACCGTAACCCCGGTCACTCACATGCGCGCAAAGGTTTGAAATTTGTACGAATGTTTGCACGAATGTGAGGGACTGATAAGCAAATGGGTTCGCATATGAGTATGCAAATCTATTTGCGCACCCCCTTGCACATCATCCATTTCCAATATAAAGAGTAGCTGGAACTACTACTATAGTACGTATTAGTAGTTAAGTTTATAGTAATTATAGTAGACGCTGCAAACTACGAAAAACGAAGACATCTATCACCTATGCAATCGTGTGCGCAACTGGTCGCACGAATGTATGGGAGACTACGCGAATGTTCGAAGTTCGCGCACTTTGATGTGCGACAAAAACCGACACAGCTTGGAAAACCACGAATGCATCAAAAACTTCGCATAATCATTTGCTAAGGTCGTCCTAAACGTGTACGTTCGCGTATTCGCGCGAATGTGAGTGACCGGCATAAGCACCGTATTACTTTATTATGTTTATTGATTCAATTCAACAACTGTATATTCCTTCGCTTTCTGATCACTGCAGAGTTGTCTTGGATCACCGTATTTTTTATTTTACATACCTGAATGTAAACTCGGGAAATAAGCAAAAAAATCTTAGTGGTTTCAACATCAGTCACCTTCGATTGTATCCTACACGGTTCTCCAATTCGTCAAAAAAACTTATGCAGCTGGAAGTCCTCAATAATTTTCTCAAAGGTGTGTACCTAATTGATTGATTGTATTAAAACATTGAGAGTTAGTATTTCCTAGTGAGGTGTGGGTTCCTCATGTGGTCAAGAGACTCATCTGACTCTAGAGCTCTTGCTAGAACAGGTATGTATACCTCCGGTGGGGCGAACATGAAGCGTTTTATCTCCAATATCGGCGCAGTTGATTTTTTTAATTTGTATATATGCAAAAACAATAATTTTGATGACCAACTAGCAGCATGATGATGATCCATTCAAAGTTGCGCTTTAAGAAAGACACTAACAACTTTTTATGATCTATTTTTAAGTTCCTGCGACGTTTTTTCATGTCTACCCCGGCCAGGAATCGAATACAAATATTGTTCAGCTCTCAACTTGCTTGTTATTCACGAAACAAAGGGTTATAATAGGGTTGTCAACCTTAACATTGAACGTAAGTAATATTAGTACATATTTGGAAAGTGTTATACGCCGTTTACGGTTCCTCGTTAGGTTCACAAGCAGCGCGAAGTTTGAGAGGTAGGAAAACACACGCAAGCTGCGTTTATTTGTTTTCGTATGACTTGCAAATTATTAAGTGTAGCTCACTACAGACACTACGAAACTCAGTTGTGAAATAAATTTCCACTGGCTGATTTTATAGCAATATACGGCAAACGTGCAGACAGGCCACGTGATGGTAGTTAACTCTGGCAATGTATATGCATAACAAAATCATCACCAATATGTTGATGGTGAAGAAGGAAGCGAGGTACCTGCTTGTATACAGTCGTCAATTATGTAATAAAATTCCCTGAAACAAAATAAATCATTTCCGTTAATTCGCTTATCAACGGGCTATTGAGAACTTTGAAATAGAAGCAGAACTAGTTACTGTTTTTATCAAACAAACGTGCCGTGTTATTGTTGTCAGCAGTAAAATTATGTTGTAATAATATACATCGTCATAACTTACACGTCCTATTGCTGAGCTACTCTGTGCTAAGAATGAGCTACTCTGTGCTAAGAATGAGAATGCTACGGTTGTGTTACTCGAGAAGGATATGGTTTAAAAGATTATCGCGGCTTCATACTTATATTTCATCACTGTTTTCCTTCGCCGTTGCAAGTGATAAATAAATACTAAAGACTGCGTAGCTTCATTAAAAAGTAACATGAAGGATTCGCGCCTAAAACACCCAGTCGGAAGGTTGAATTTCAAAATAATAGAATTTTTGATGTAAATTTATCGTCGATAATAATCTACAATCAACCAGAAATACTGGATTAACAATAATAAACACCTCTACTAAGATGTTCTGTGTTGTAGGTCATGATAATAAGATATAACATCCAAGACCAGAAAACAAACATTTATCACAAGCTTTTTGACAAGCTTGATGCTAAACCCGAGACCTGATCCGAAATCACAGCGATAAAAAACCAGGATGCAGACAATCGACCTTATGTTTTTTTTTTATTTTAGCAACCCTATTCTGTTGAAAACAATGAAAGTATTTACAATTGCAATTGTTACGATACAAAGTACGGTTCTTATGTGATTGATGAAAATCGCCCTGCCGCTGCTTGCTTCAGCGGCACGTATATAATAGCTGATATTTTACACGTAGTGTAAGTAAACAATTACACCCAATATATTTAGATGCATGTGAAGAAGTGTACGATTAAGTATTGGATGACGGAATTACAAAAAAATTTTGTACGATCACATACTTTTCATTTCCATTTAGTTATCCGAATTTTCAGCATCACGTTATTGGTACCAAGTATTATATGTATATAAAAATTTAATGTCATGTAATAATGTTATTAATACATAATTACATAATATCCTTATAGCTTGAAATTGAATTTTTCTCTTGCTTCATAAATTCAGAAGAGTAGTTAGGTACAGCTCATAACATAAGTCATGGAATATTGACATTATTATTTCCCATGACTTCGTTATTTCGAAATACTTCCGTAACACAGTGTTGCGTAGCGTTATATCAAACTGTGAAAGTATAAAACTATGGAGAAAAATTGATTTGCAATTACAAGAAATATCTGACATCAGTCGAGAATCAGTGCTGAACGGCTGTTTTGTATTTCAACGACCTGCAGATAGAAATATTAATATGAGTCATGCTTAATATAAAGAAAGTCAAGGACCTGACGAGTTATACTTATGTACCAAAAACATTCATTGTCCATGGATACGAATACCGGTATCATAGTATGATGGACTGTGACGAGGTGAAGGGGTGAGAGTGTTAACATTTATTATTACCGTACAACCATGGAGAGTACGCACTTTATTCGCCAATGCGATACGTATTAATTTGTTTAACTCTTTGCTTGAACCAAGAATAGGATAGTAACAACCTATTTCGCTAAGCAGTAATTTCTTTGAGGGAACTTAATAATGCAGGCAGGTGAGGTGTAAAAAAATTAAGTTACCACTATTAAATATATTACGTGTATATAAATATAGAAGGCTTTGAAGAAAATATACTCTTCATTGAGGTCGGATACCGTTGTAATGTTTCTATATTAAATTCGGAATTCTGCTCTCTTTAGGGCTGGAATGCTTTATCTAATCAACATGCCAACATTATTTTTGGGGGTAGAGACTTCATCCATCCTAACCTAACCTTATTTTTTGTTGACGAGGGCGAAAAATTCAAAAGGTACCCGGTACCGAGGGAGCGACGCCGGGTTATGTGAGATTCTTACCGCACTAAAACCACCCCGGTGGCCTTCCTCGGCGCTATAATGGGACTCCGGGATCTCTAACGGAACACAACCGGAGACCTATGAGCGCGTGCCACGCCGGGCTCTGCTCGGGATGAGCCTACTTTCATCCCTCACGTTCTGGTGTTTACGCCGGTATATAGCCACGCATACCGTCGTCCTTCCCGGGGTCGTTGGCTGGACGGTTCGGTCTCCTACCCTAGCCGCCCACGGCCCCTTTTAGTGGCTTCTTGCGTCAGGCAGGAGATACCGTAGCCCTATTTTGGTCCCGGTCTACAGGGACAATTCTAACCTAACCTTATCTGCTTGTCGTGCACTCTACTGAAAAACGCGTGCAGCAATGATATCAGGTCATTTCTTTTATTGGTCCTTGACTATACGGTCAACCAATTTAATCTTAAACGTATTTGTGTCAGATAGTCTTTATCAAATGAGCTAGCTACCTTCTACCTACTTCTTAACTGGCAACGTGTTTAGGACCCGGCTGTTACAAATATGCATATATCAACACGTGGCCCGTCAGCTCATTTCCGACTATTACTGGAAAAAATTACAATATAGTAGCCCACATTCTTGAGGACTTGTAGTTCGATTTCTTTTAAATCGATTAGACGTTGTTCCTAATCAGTCAAACTGTCATCCGATATCGACATGTGTCCTTTTTAAACGATCACCGTGCTCTACGTGAGACATCACTTACTCAGCGTCACGTTTGTATGTCACGACTCAGCGCACCGAATAATCGCATAAAATTATCGATACTGTCGTAGTATTCGTATTTTACTCGCTTGCAGTCATGCGAAATTGTTACACAATTTTAATATAGTGTAAAAGAAGGCGAAGAAAATTTAGTTTGTAATGGGCTTTTTTCATTCAATTGAAACTAATAATTAAATATATTTATATTGCTGCCAGACGGCGCATATTCGTCGAACAGTTGACATAATTTACAGCGTTACCTACATCTGTCTCTTGATCAATCAATCAACCATTTGCTACGCATGTGCTACTTGAGCCCGAGTTTCAATCAATATTGTTATTATGTTTGTGTTGCTTGATTGGCATGAAACTTGTTGCGTATCCTATATCATAACACTGGTGGGAGTTGGCAAAGATCTCGTTTGTATTGATAGAACCTGGTGTTGCAGTATAGTAATTTAGCTTAAGGTTTTAGATTAGGCTCAGAATATATCCCATTAACAAAATATACAGTATACCCATATTCATTGGGATATCGTCTAGTCCAAATATAAGTAGCAATTATATACGTACACAATATTTACTTTGTCACGTAGAAGAAAACTCCTAAGTTTCTATTGTGAGAATCGCTCTAATGGTGTTCGGAACGAAACATTATAAGAACTATAATATTATAAGTAATTTTCGACATGTCAAAAGCCAATGAAAACGATTTTGCAACTCGTGCTTGCGTGTCTATTTCGCGTTTCGCAGTTGAATTACTGCATTAAGTTATTTTGTAAACCACGACTGAAACCTCAGGTTACAACCTTTTTTTTCATTTGATCAATGTTAGTAAAAGGCATTCCGTCTCAATTGGACCTCTATAAAAAATCCGTTTCAACGGACATTTGTAAGCTTCTTTGTGGTACGTGCGTACCTTGTCCGGTGAGCTCTTAAGGTTGGCAACGCATTTAACTATGTTACCGTTGTAACTGTTTTCTTTACCGGAAATTAAACTTAATCGGACAAATAGTTCTATTACTCTCGACGTCTTTTCGTACTGTTATTTTTTATAGACTTACATTTTTTATGAATTTCCAAAGAGTCACAAACACTTTTATTACGGAAGATTGCGTTGCATACTTTTAAAATTATGGGTTCGTGGTTAAGGCACTTGAAGTTATTTATGAAAAACATGACGAATCCGTTGGGGGTTGAAAAGGCTGGCGGCTATTTATCACAAAGGATAAGTTCAGAATAGATAGATGGGGTAACATTGATGACATTCTTTTGACAATGGTCCCATGAAACAGTTTTAAGTTACATATGCATGCATTTTTTTTTTTTTAACTAAAACAGTGCCGACCTGTAAATATATTTGATAATTTTAATAATAGGCTACCGACATCGATATAGGGGCCATAACATTTTTGTAATTTGTATCTAGTGAATGAGCCGGTTCACTGGTTAATTGAATGATTTATGAATGTCTGCGAGAATCTCCTACCATCACGTTTTCTCGTTCATTAACATGAACAAGTTGCTGTGCCTACGTATGAATGAGAAATTGTTGGTAGAACGCGTTGCGTGAAGTGATTCTTACTACGAGATTCGTTCATGTTGTTATGGTTTAGCTCAGAGAGATCTGAGAACACAGCCGAGCGCCTCGGACAGAAACGCCACGCCCCTGACGTACATTTAACTATTATAAGATACCTGTTAGCTCAGGTAATAATAACTTACTTTACTGTTACCACAAGTATTATTACAATACACAACATTAACCCCTTTTTATAGTCGGAGTGAGCTCGTACACGGGCCACTAAATGGTAAGTGGTTACTCCCGCGCATGGACATCCGTAAATATCAGGAGCATCAAAAACACGAGGTCGCTCAAAGAAAGTTAGTTTGGTCAGTCGACTTTATATCGACAAAAAGTTACATAAAGTTACCTAGTTGCAAGTGTTACATATTCCCGATAAAAAGGGGTTCGTTTTCTTTTTGTCTTACATTTTTGGTGCTTTTTACATATCTTCAGGTTTTACCTCTCCCCCATCTGCGCTGTAGTAGGTCGCAAACCAACATGTCTTCTATAAAAGTTACTCGCTTTCACCACTTGTGTCCTGTTGTACAATAAAAAAAAAAGATAAAAAACACACCCTTAGCACTGACCCTACAGTCGACGCTATGACGCCAGGTCTCACCTGTTTAAGATCGTTGGGTTCTGTAGCACCCAGTTTCATCTCGACGGCATTTGAACATGGTTCCTAATTTAAGCCTTTTTGGGCAGGAGTGACTACTAACGATCATGTTAGTTTATGGGCTTTTTACATAAAAACACATATTTTAACGACATTATTTAGTTCCACATAAATAAAAATAAAATTATGACATCATGTTTGCAGCATTTCTCTGTACAAGTAATATGCTCTCGTTTAATTGTTTATTACATAAAAAATGTACAATTTAATACAATATAAAAAGAGTAATTGTTCCTCGATCATTTAAAATCGCATTGTTTATAAAGAGTGCATTGACCCCGATCCTCATTCCTCATGCACCGAGATGGTAGCATAATACCGCATTAGCAATGTCACGTTTCATGTAGAAGTAACAAGACGGTTCGCATTACCGTTTTAACACTGATTCTTGGTATCGTGCAATCACGTATGTAATTCGAGTGCATCATCTCGATTTACTCGATCAGCGAGTTGATGAATTCTTTGAAAAACATTTTCTCCGGTCAACGTTTTATAAAAAAAAAGAATTACGATGATACGTCGGTATCACATAATATAGTTGTTTCGGGCCTTCTAGATATTTATTCATTAGGCTGCGAAAATAATATTAATTTAATATTCTGCAGATAATAAGTTTTCAATCATAAATTCACAGATTGAATTTGATTGTATTTAATGTTGCCCAAACCATCCTTTAATTAAATTTTATTTGGAATTTTTACTAATCGCATGATACTGTTACGAAGCTTCTCGAAGGATGGCCGAGAAGAGAAAGTCGGCAGGCTTACGAAGTTTTTGGAAGTTAACATCAGTTTGTGAGAATGATTTAGTGAACAGCGGTTTCGAAAATTGCAACATTCGACATTTCACAAAAATACCCAAAACATTCGCCTACTTTATTAGCTTTTAGGTAGTTAATTGCTATGCACTATTTTATTAGTGACTTCCGTACTAAATTTACAAAGCTAGTAGTTTATTGAAAGCTGACGAAGAGAGGGATACTCGGTGCGTCCCACACGTACCAGGCCTACAGACAATGGGTGGCGATTACGTTCGCTACTTCTCCAGCGTTGCCGGGAACAATGGCTATTGTGGCTTCCGCTGATACTATTTCATCGGCAATTACGTCAGTACTGTGTGCCGCATAAAGCTATTGCATGGCGTGTGTAATGAAATTATTTCAGAGCCATTTTAATCATAGTATGTCATTTAGCATATGAGTTTTTCCGTGTTGACCACGCATATAAATGGTGGCAAATGTTTATATGAAAACACTAACATAAAAAAATAATAATATTGCAATTGACTATATTCCCTATTTGTTTCTATTAATTAATTATTTTCCTTTTTTTACATTTACACATTTAATATTAATATGTACTAGGCGCACAGACAACCAGAAGCGGTGCGGTGTGCTCTATTTGTCCTGCATGACCGGACCGGGAACAATGCCCATTGTAGTACCTAGTGTTACTATTTCACTCACAATTACATATGCTACTCACTCACTGACATAAAAGAAAGTACCGCGATCGTATCAATTATAGACGTCTACTGTGTTGAATTTATTATACTTACTCGTAAGTTCTATTCTATCAGTAAAAAATACCTTTTAAATGTAACTAGTTATAAAATTTGTTATTATTTTATTAATGCTAACAAGAACTTATGTAACTTATGTAGAAGCATCATTTATGTCAATTTTGTTACGACGACTCTATAGTATTCAGAAGTGACGCTGCCGACCGACTAAAATTTAAAACTGAAGTAAGTACTTAAATTCGGTTCCTGGCCGGGGGTATATATTTGTATTAGAGATAAAGATTTGCATTCGTACCCTATCTCTTCGTGATATCTTTGTGTGTAAGCGTTTATTATTATCGGTCGTTTTAGAATAAAATAGTATCATGTCAAACAGAGTACATTTAAAATACATTTTATACTACAAAGTGAGAAAATGAAACGTACCCTTTATAATATTCTAACTGGTTAGATTATAAGTTATACAATTTGAGCAGTAATCGATATTTGCGTCATTTCCCACGTAGTAACTAAACAGTAACAAAAATTTACTAAAATTTGTCATTACTTTAAACCGGAGTGCTGTTCATAACCCAGCAATTGTAACGTTCGTTCGCAACTGCATTTCACGCACATCAGTCGCGCTCGTTTTTAACTGAGTTCATTCTACTTTTTGTTGCGATCGATGGTATATATCGAGTGGTACAATTTCGTAATGAGTTCATGAACGTAGTTTGCACGCACAGGTGTGCTAAATTACTAGTTTCATTGACCGTTAATTAAAAGTGTGCCGACAAGCCGATAAAATGAGCTTTTGTTTTTTGTTTGACCGCATAAAATCACGATTTTACACTCACCGCGGCGCCGGATTTTGAGGCTATTGTGAGCCATTATGATAAGAAAAAAAGTCTAAAAATCTATCCGAGTCGCACACCGTACAATTATTTCCTTTATTATTTCCGAAATATTTGCAAAAGACTGTCAAAGATGATACTCCAAAATATATTGGAGTGTTGCCAGAAATCTAAATGTTCTGAAAATTAAATTTCGGTGCTTTTGGATTGTAGCACCAAAAATATGCTTATATTTTGAGTACTTTTGTACAATAAGTAAATACAAAAACATGTAAATCTGGATATCTTGTTCCCCTCAGGTTGTGTCTGCCTGTCTCCAATAACAACGCTACTAAGTATTGTTCGACGCCTGGGATATTTATTTGATGGGTATTTTACATGAATCTAGTTTGTTTGTGGTGTTTATTTGTATAATATATATCCATGCATAGAGGAAATTCAGCCTAGTATGTCAATTAATGTAAGAATGTGTGAAATATTAGTTATAATGTATCTAATACAAGATACGACATTAACATTTCATAAAATTCATTAATATTTATTTATTTGTCATTTTAACCTATATTACACACATTGGATTGTTGATAGATCATATGCCATAAGTGCAAATTATATTATTATTATTATTATTATTTATGTGTACGGAACAGAGTTAATTATATGGGGAGATGACTTTCGATTTTAAAATTACTAAAATAATATTTACCAATTGAATTAATGAGACAATATACAACAATATAGAGGATTACAGTTGAAAACGCCTGGTACCATGCAACGCAATGAAGCTACCAGGTCGACATAACTATGGCGGCTGTGTTCTTATACACTGAGCGCTATACTCTCTACACATTCCGTTTGATTACTTAGCATCACTTATATACTCCTAGTGATTCTTCTGAACATTCAGATGTGTTAAAAAAAGTTTTAACAACAACAAAAATAGCAACCAAAAGTATAATCTTTGCTTTTAAAGTTATTTTATACCTTTTCAATTCAGTCAGATTCGTCGAGAATGGTGCATAGATATTATTTTTGTCAGCAGTTAATTTCAGTTACGTAAAAGCAAAAGTTATATAATCGGCAGGTATTGCAGACGGGTCAGTGTCCGATCGGATCCACAGCAACAGTTTGTCGCGGGTCATTTGCCTACAACAATGGTTGCGACAACTCCATTAATGCACCGAAACCGCGGTAAATAGTGAGACCGCAATGCGGTTAAGATACCTTGGTCTCTTTTTACACCCCAGGCAGACAGGATATTGTTGATTATTCGCGCCTAAATTCTATCGAGGCGAACCTCTGTAAATTAGAAAAATCAAATAAGGTGAGAGATCTAGGAATGTATACATATGAAAAATTAATATTACACGACCAGGCCGATAAAATATATTTATTTTCTTTTTTTTAAATAACTATATGATTTGTCCTAAAAGATTTCATATCATTCTGATTGTATCTTTTTTTAAGTATTTTTACATTTAAAGAACAATACAGAGTAATGTCTGAAATAGTAGATAGTAAAAATATTTTTTTAAACGCAAGTAATATCAACTACGTACAAGGCACGCGTGTAAAATATTTTTAACAGCAAATCCACTCTACGGGACACCGTACCGTTATGTATACATACGCATTATAAGCAAAAGTGCAGCGCTTGCACCTTCTTAGCGCGCTAATTTATTTTTTATATTATCTGAATAAATTTTGTGTACGAACAACACTCGCCACGGGAAGTTTCTTTTATCATCCACGCAACCCCTATACATTCCAATCATATCAAAATCATTTTTTCATTTAGGTATTCTGTAAATACACTTTCGTTCATTTTTTGCTTCTACTACCGTTTCGAAGAGGTAGGAAGAAACTCCTCAGCACATCTTTTAAAACAACACATGGTAATTACAAAGTAAGTTTAAACCCGCGCGGAACTTTGATTTCCAGTCGTCCTTGTCCTTAATATATTAATTTATAACATAATATGCTTTACCTATAAGCTGTGCTTTAACGCGTCGCTTAAAAGTTCCAATAGACAACTCACGTATCAAATTTGGTATCTTATAGGAAGACGTAACCAAATTATGCCTATTTCTTGTTTCACGATGGTGTGTATCACTTTTTTGTTTGTATATATTTAAATTCTTTTGAATGAATACTAATTGACTGTAAACATATGTATTGAGTGTCAATTAAAGAGTACATCTATTTCTTAACATTTTGTCCTTAGACTCTCGTGTCTTTAATCTGTATATAGCTGTTATCTTTTTTCTGTAATACAAATATTAAATCAATGTCCGCTGATTTACCCCACATTAGGATACCGTTAGACGTAAGATTATGGAAATAGGCAAAATAAAGAAGTTTAGCAGTAATCAGTCTTATTTTTTTTAGTAGCGTAAACAGACCTGCTACTAAATTTACCCGCGAGAACTGATACATGGGCGTTTTACTGAAGCTTACGGTATCAGCTAAAAAAAAAACTGTGAATTGTTCCTTAATTCATGCTTCATTATTTAATTTATGCATTTTGCCTACTTCCTGCACATTCGGTAGTGCAAACTCTATACACTTCGTTCGTTTAGCATTCAAAACTAAATTGTTTTTACGATAAACCAATGCGATACATGGGACAAAGCACTGTTTAAATTGTCAAAATTTAATTTATTTCTTTTTGTCTTAAATATTAAACATGTGTCACCAGCAAGGAGTGAAATGTCGGCATAATTGCTAATTAAATACGTCAAATAATTAAACATTTGATTTTAAACTGATGTCATCGCGGAATTTATAAATTTTACTATGTAGCGGGTACTCAACATACGTTTTTAATTGTCGCCAATATTTCGACCCAGTTGCATGGATCGTGGTCACGGCGAAACTGCGGTTGCGGGGAGACACCGTCGACAAGCCAGTGGTAAATTATTCTATCTACCCTACGTCTAGTTCGTTTTTCTTTTTTAGTTACCGCATCACGACACACGACACTTACTGTATCTTCACGCACTAAACTTTGCACTTGTTTTTGTTTTACATAAACGTATCGTGAGTACCCGCTACATAATAAAAAGTCATTAAACATATATTCGGTTCATTACTTGGAATACTTATAGTTTTATATATTCCTTAGTAACTTTCGAATTATTTATACATATATATTATATATTTATTAATACCCAGTTACGAGGCCGGACACCTTTTGTGTAGGGATAATTCGACAATATTCACGAGTTAAGTAATAAGTGTGTACTTTACTGCTCAAACTATATTATTAGTACATGTATCTTGTTTGTGTCTTCATGAATTTGCTACTAAAGATTTAGTTATCAGTATATTTATGAGCTCATCGGCAAATATAGCCGTGAATATTGGACATCACGAGAAAACGATAAGATATGGCCTTTATCTAAGAATATACGTTATTTATTTCAGCAATTTATGACTTATCATGAATACGGTATATGAGATTGGATATAATAAGATCTTTCTTTTACCGTGCTCCAATAGGGAGGTACCACATGCGGTGTGAATTATAATTTTATTACAGCACTCACACACACGTTCGCAAAGATTCACCCACGCATTGAATATTATGATATCACAATCAACTACGACCTAACAAACACATAGAAATGTTCTCCTACTATCTGCCTACTGAAAATCGGTAATCCGTTTAGTTGAATCGTTAAAATATTTACCGGACTTCAAAAAAGGATGTTCTATGTTCATGTGTATGTATATTTTATGTATATACATCCATAACTCTCGTTGTGTATGAATTGATTTTGATCTTCTTTTAGTGTATAGGGTATGGCTCGGAGTTAGTCCCTATAAATACGTTAAGGATTTGTCGATGTGTCTTAAAGATAATGTCTCTTCTCAACGGATATCAATAATTGAACTGTGTTTATGTATGTAGAGCCATAACTCCGGTGTTTATGAACCGATTCTCTTTTTAATGTACGGGAAATGGTTTGGAATAGGTTAAATATGGTTAGGATTTGATGATGGGTCCTGAAGATAAAGAGTGGAACGTCTCTACGGATGGCAATATTCCAGCCGAGTTTAAAAATATTTGTTATGGTATCATTAACAATCTCAGAGTTTGATGATGTCTTGAAGACAAAAAATGCAACTCCTCAACGGATTAAAATAATCCAACCATGTTTGAGCTGTTTGCTTTACATTTCAAATGCTAATACTGATTACATTGCAAAGCCATCATTGAAGTTTTCGCGACTACGAGTCATTATCTCATAATGCTGAACAGATAACGAAAGCAGAAACAACCCTTGGTGATAAGGCTCGAAAAGACATGGCGCTAATAATCATTTTATAGTGCATTATCTGCTTACTTCATTAGAATATTAGTAATAATAATATTACACTAAAATGGAAAAATAAAAAACAAACAAACAACCGACCGACCGAAATAAAATATTATGATACCCACATTTCATACCGAAATGTTTGATGTGGGTGCCAAGAGTTATATTATATTTCGAAAGGTAAACAAATCTGTAGCTTACAGATTGCACTTGACCAGTCTGTAGTGTTTCCAGGTTCAGAGCATTAAATATAAGGACGGAAGGTTAAAATAATTAGGAATGTGGCTTTGAAATTAGGAAAAAAATCTATAAGTAAATGACTTGGGACTGCTGAAAAATGGAGGCACGCCGCGCAAATAAGGACACTTGCCAATGTTAAATATAAAATACTATAACCTTAACCTTTCATTCAAAAATCAATCCCGTATTTAGTTTGAGACAATTATTGATTGGGACGACTGTTATAATATAGGTCCTTATGATATCCACGTTAACGGACCCTCGGCATTATTATTCACGGGCACACTACTAGTCACGACTACAAGCGCTCTGGCACACGTCCGTTACATACCACGTGCAACACAAGACTGACTTTGTTTATTATCAGACTCGCCGCTTAAAAACTACCCTCTGAGCCGGTATACATAATACAATGTATTACTTATTCGAATATGTTCATACACTAAAACTTTGATAAAAAAACAACAATACATTGAAATAACCCAAACTACATAAAATTGTCGAGTGAATGCAAATCGTTTGTTTGCTTAACAAGTAAAGGCATTGATAGTATTAACACTTACAGTCAACTATCACAGTCGTGCCCCGAAAGGCAATGCCACTCTCACTTCTCAGCGAATGGAGACAGCGGCAGTGTCTTTAATTGGTAATAAGCACCGGCCAATCCGACCGACGCGACGCTTTCGGATGACGGCCAGGGTTGCCAGTTCGTTAAAAACCGGACGTCGAAGCAAAAACCAATGTTGGCGCTATAAAAACTGCAGAGCTTTGATGTATGGTAACATTCGTGAGAGGCTTTCGATTTAGCTATGGAGATAACTGGTAAGACTTGGTGTTATCCGGATAGCTACTGCCGTGCGATACGTGGTTCAAGCCACCATCTTGCAGTGGGTAATAATAGAGAATAAAAGGGTATGCATTCGCGGACGATTCATAACCGTAATTCATATGATGTGTAAGTATAAAATTTCGTTTCAGTAGTTGTTAAAATCACTTAACCCACAATGCCCGATATTTGATGTGATGTCAAATGCAATCACATAGCATGTAGGAGGACCGTGGGGTCAAAGGCCTGGAAACTATTGCAATATGTTTTTTGTATACCGTTAGCAAAACTTTTGTGAGTATATAATATCTTACGTTGAAGACGTATATTATAAAAAAAACTATTGCAATATGTTCAGCCTGTCAAGAAATTAGGAGTGATATAGGCTGTATAACTTATTGACGGGAATTTATTTTGTAATTGGGAATTTGGTTATAAATAACATCAACAAGTGAATTGTACTTTTCTTAGCAGATTTTCGGTGTTATGACGAAATCAACATATTATACTTACGTTAATCTAACTCTGAATTTCTGACAGCCCCGGTTACGCCACCGTATCTATCCATCAAGATAATTCAGGCACTTTGAGACGGGCATTGCTTGCCACTTTATCTGGCGACAGCTGTCTGCAGCCCGCGATAAGGGATCATAATGGATTTTCGTATATTTGGACTATCCCTTTCTCTAAGCGATCGCCGGATCATCAGGCACGTGACAGAGAAACTTGTGGCGATAACTATTGACACAAATGTGCACCCAGCCATCTGTTGACCGGTGGACACCGCCGCCCATGGTGGCAGCAGCAGCGTCAGTGGTGCGGGTCAGTTAGATACAGAACACCATCATCCTACAGGAGTACCGTTGAGATTAATCTGGGTGGTACAGAATCTTCCAACCGAAATGCCTGGTGCGATTGCCTTGCAGTTGTTTAGGGTGCAGAAGGATAGGTTGACTTGAGGTTTGGACTAAAAGATAGATAAAGATTCTTAACATCACCATCACCATACCATGTCTGTTGTATGAATCAAAGAATTACAATGTTTTATATTTTATGTTATTTTATTACTCATTGTTATTTGTTGTGCAGTGAGACATTTTACTTGCTTACAGTTTTTGCTTTTTATTTACGTTTATTGCCAAAGTGATTGATCTTTATTTTGTAGCTAGCACAATCTTTGTTGTGAGAGTTGACTATTTATTTTTTGTTAAGAAATGTTTAAATTAACAAGATCCAGTAAGTATAAGTTCTTTTTATATTCGGTAAGTAATACTTGTCTGCAATCCTACCGGATGTTAAGTTACGATGTAGCCTATTAGCAAATAACTACTTTACTGATAGCTTTTATTCTAAACGATCATAGCCGAATGCTTTAATAATAAGTATTTCTTGCATGTGGTTTTTAATTGTGTACAATTTTCCCGCGATTTATTTTCGCCATCAGGGAGAAACGATGTAATTGTGTATCTCTAGAAATTCCATTAGTTTCCAACCCAAGTTCAACTAATATTTTGCTACTAACTACAATAATTTGATTCTTCTATTATCTAATAGTAGATCAAATAGTTTTAATTCAATTTTAACATTAAAATTATAGAAAAAGAAAAAAAATATAAAAGATAATTATACCATACTGGCACTCATCAAAATACAATACAATAACATCACAAAGACTAGAAAGGTAAATACACTGACATGCGTTATGTAATCCGAATATTTAATATATATTATATATAATATATGACGTTGTAAATATTCATATATATATTAAGTGTGATTTATTTATTTATTTCTTATGATCTACAACAAAGAATCGAACTAAGGCGGACTTAATGCTATAAGCATTCTCTGCCAGTCCAACTTCAGGCTTTATCAAACTATAAGATAATTTGCATGTCCTTATGGTCTCAATAAGCTCCTTGACGCTTCATCATTAACTTTACTTTTTCCCGTTATTCCAGCACATAAATGATAAATTATGATTATAATAGAATGGAAAGTTGTATCCATAGAAATACTAAATACTTGATTGTACATTATGTATAAGTAACGTCATACAACTCATAGATTTTGAACCAATTGTTTTACTATTCTGAATATACTCTTAAAGTCAAGTCACTATAATTTGATTCACGGATTCGAGAAATAATTTAAAAGTGAAAAGTTTAAATTATGAAAAAGATTCTTTACAAAGTTAAACTTAATAATTTATCAACGATACGAAATTATCTCGTCAAATCAAATATCCGATTAGACGATAGATTCGGTGGAATATGAAGGTTCGAAACGAAAGGCGAATAAAAAATCGTGCCAATAGCGACGGAAGAAAGTTGATGATTATTGTTAAACCGTACCCGTTGCCGGTTTCCATCTACAGGAGAAACGCTGAATTATTGTCGTATTTCAATTATTGTCTTTACAGCTATTAATACAGGCGCTGTAACGTTTTAAATTTTTATTGCTAATAGCAAACGTGATATCCTGTTAAAACATTTACGTAAGCGAAGAAAGCTACTTACGAATTGATTTATTTTACTTTTTATCCGTTAGTCGAATCGTCATCTTTTTTATCGATTTTTATTTACATTGAGTAATAAATTACTAACGGAATACGTAGTTAGTTACGCCACACCGAGTGCAGGACCGATTAATTATGTAACGTGAACTTTACGTCTACAAATATATATATGAATTAATGTATTGTCCGTTATTAAAGTGTCATTTGGCTACCGGTCCCAGAAAGCTCGTATGATTACAATTGCAATGTCTGTGCGTCTACTTGGCACGACGCCATCCTTTGTTAGGGAACGCGGAATTACAATGCACGCGTTGATTTGAATCCTCTTCTTTAGTATCAAACCAAATGAGTAATTTTAAAGCTCGGTTAAGGACAATATTAATAATAGAATATTATCACGATGTCGTAATATTAATGTAGGACAATTTTAGTCATAAAGATGAGACCGGTTTACGGCTTCAGTGGGTGAGTGATGAGTTCATCAATTTGTTGATTGTATAGTAACGTAGATTGTCTAATTTTCTACCTACTAACTTTGTACGTCTCTGTTCAAGTAGATATCACCGCATCTCACCTACACCAATATTTGACGGGTACAGACGCTCATTGTACTAATCTGTTCATTATCTTTCAAACCTTAAATAAAATAAGCAATCTGCCCTCGCTTCACTTCAGAGAAACTACGCCTTTTGATTAGAATTAGCACCTGCATTGTTTTAGGGTTTTCTATGTATAACTTTTTTATTTATGGTCGGATTGCAATGAAACGAACCTTAAATTTCAAGTGATGCTTCTGTAATACATTAGTGAATACCATAACGAAATAATTTAAGCCGCTTCTGAGATTAGTGCGAACAAACGCACAGACAAACAGACGAAAATTCTACAAATTATTGTTTTAGGTTGTATTGGGTTAATAAAGGCAACTAATAATAGTTTTTCTCATATATCTCTTATGCACAGAAAGCGATCAGTTATAATTTTATTATATGTACGAGTACTTATAGATTATTACAGTAATTATTATTTATTAATTTATCTTCAGGAATACTTACTTATTGATAAGTTCTCTAATCAACACTTATTTGTTTTATTATTTGTTGTTACGAGTGTATTAATTACGGTTGTAATTGTTGGTGAGAGGCTAAAGTAGAAATATAGTTCATTTTCGACTTTTTGACTAGTTGATTTGATATTTTATCTACTATCACAACCCCTGATTGAATAAAATTGACGTGATAATTAAGATACTTAAGAGAAGAGAAGATATAAATAACCTCTTTAATTGTCTGTTGCTATGTTTATCCAGGGTATGTAAACTACTGTAAATTTCGATTTGCGTGTCAGGTGCGACATAGTTCACCAACTTGCAATGCCATATGAGCCGTTCGTAAAACACAGAATTCACGCGTAACTCTTTATGCGAACGCACGTGTTGACAGCGAAATAGGCCGATTAAATGCTTTTAAAGAAATTATTCTGCTCACGCGTCGCGATTGAAAATCCGTTTGCGGTATATTCGTTCCATTATCCTTATTTGAAAATAACGGAGTTGTTTAGTATTACGGTTTATGAGTCGAGTTTACGGTTTGACCAGCGGTTAATGGAGTGGAGATTAAACACGAACTGATGCTCTTTAGAATATTTATTTTACTTAGTTTATGGTTGTGGAAATGCCCTTACATTTTGCGTTGTTTACGACAAAAACTGACATCACAACAACAACAAACAGCTAAGCTCTGCTCTACTTTCAAAACGATGGTGAAGTGAAGAAATTTATGTATTAACATTTTTTAGGAAGAAATGTCTAGGCAGGTAATCATGTTTTTGCCCACTACCTGTATACCTTTAAGTATTTTTATTAAGCATTTTTTTGTACACATTTAGATGTAAAATTTTATTTGTATGAATATTAGATTAGATTAGATTTTATAAATGTAACTAAAGAAGATTCTCATTTAATAAAGAACTTAATTTATATAACACTAGCTGTGCCCGCGACTTCGTCCGCGTGGAATATAACAAAAAAGTTATTTAGTAGAAATGTATGTAGCC
This sequence comes from Megathymus violae, assembly GCA_003671415.1. Taxonomy (NCBI): domain Eukaryota; kingdom Metazoa; phylum Arthropoda; class Insecta; order Lepidoptera; family Hesperiidae; genus Megathymus; species Megathymus violae. The sequence continues at coordinate 941,937 of PDGT01000046.1, read as the reverse complement.
TATGTTACTCCTTATTCCATCAACTACCAGCCAGTGAAAGTCCCGTCAATATCGGTCCAGCCGTTTCAGAGATTAGCCGGAACAAACAGACAGACAGACAGAGCAAAATTGTAAAAAATGTTATTTTGGTATATGTACCGTATATCCATTCAAATGCATGTTGTAAAAAGTGGTTATTTTAATATTACAAACAGATACTCCAATTTTATTTATTATTATAGATATAGACTAGCGGCCCGTCCTAACTCCGTTTGGATTGAAAATTTTATTTTATTTATATTGTCATGTATATGTATATCTATATACAGCCTATGTCCATCCGGAATAATGTGCGTTTAAAATGGTAAAAGAATTATTCAAACAGGTGAGGTGATTCCGAAGATTACATTCCGCATACACACAAGCTCACAAATTTGCACTCTCTCTTTGTAATATTAGTATAGATGGCATAAGAACAATATTCGGCCTATGTCACATAACATGGTAGTGAAATATATATGTAATTAAATATCATTGTAATTGATACACTGAACGGCGTAAAACTTGTTGGATAGTGTGATGTTTCCTGCTTTCTTTTCTATTTAAATGATTGAGGCAATTGTAGAATGTGGTAACGAATCTCAATTATGTTGTATATATTTTAATAAGACCCATTACCATCGGTGGCATATATACTTTTACGCATATAGTTATCATGTTAAATATAATATAAAAATTATAAAAGTTTTGAATAATGTGTGTGTTAGTTTGTATTTCAGCAACATGGCAATTGGATTTTGATGACATTATAGCACTAACGTATTATTACAGACCAGTAGCCCAGCCCGACTTCGTTCCGGTGGAACAATTATGTATCTTGATATATATTACGTACATAATATGATCCACACTAATCTTTAAATAATACTAAACAAAGTGTATATCATCACATATATGTTATATATGTATATTCATAATATAGTTTATGTCCAATCGAAATGCAACATTCGAGTGGTAAAAGAATTTTTCTTATGGATGCCGTGATTCTGGAGTTTATCTTCCGCATATGCACAGTCATGAAATTCGCGCTCACTAAATTATTTATATATGTCATAAATTTACAAAGAGAACATTGCATACCCATAATATAGTTTTAAACGTCATGATATTAACATAGGGATAGTATTATTTATTTATTTATTATTAGACTAATGAGAAATAACATGTGTTATATAAATACCTACTTAAAAGAAATGGTAGCTTAGTGGTTTGAATCTCGGTGCCTCGCACATGACGCTCGGGTTAAAATCTTGCACGCACCTGTGATTTTTCTAATTATGTGCATATTACAAATAAGTAATCAGCTGCTTCAATGAAGGAAAACATCGCGAGGAAACCTGCACAACTGAGAGTTTACATAACGTTTTCAAACGTGTGTTAAGTGCGCCAACCCCCACTTGGCCAGCGTGGCTGATTATGACCATCTATGCCAATAATAAAACTATAAAGAAATACACTTATATGGATTAAAACTTATGAACAAGAGATATTTAAAATTATATGGATGTTCCTGCTAAAGACACACTCCCCTTCACTAGATTCCTTTAAGGACAACTAAGAAATAATATATAACACTTTAATAGTTTCATTGATTGTTCCTATCCTTCGTCTTTGCTTTTTATAATGTGTTTTAGTATTTTCCATTTTATGTGTGTGAATAATATACCTACATATAAGGGGAAGTCCAATATATATATACACTAGCTGTGCCCGCGACTGTGTCCGCAGGGAATTTAGTACATATTTAGTATATATTATATATTATTGGAATACAATATTTTTATATATATGTAAATATTGTATTTATCATTCTATATATTATATTGTATATACAAATATATATTTACATATTTGTTTTCGTAACATATTATTTTCCTAGTCTTGTATTGCACTGTACACCCTACCGGTGTCCTACTGATCTTTTTTTCAATGAAGGCTCAACAACTTTTTAGTCGAACATTGCAAAAAACCGTCTATTTTAGTTTCTTTAAATATCATACCCTATCATTACAAGCGGGTGTCTACTGCGCACATAATATGCAAATTGTAATTAATATGCACTCGTCCGTCCACCAAAAACTGGTTCCAGCAACAAAACAATTTTTCTTATCACCTCGCCACGCAATACAGGTCAGGTGGCTGGTACACCGGCTGCGTATTACCACATTATTTAATTACGCTTTATTGCAGAGATATTATGGAACTCCGTAACCGTAACCGAAACTATCGGATATCTGATATAAAAACATATCTGAAACCGTATCCGAATCTGATATAAAAGTTTTATAGTCCGATATAAAAGGCCGAGACGATACACTTGCTGCGTCGCTTACCTTTTTAGACGTTTTTATTATTTGATTTTTAAGGTTTTTATTACATTATTATTATACTAAATATACTTAAAAAGAAAGTCAAACTCTTACCTTGTAAACACATTGCATTTTTTTATAAGTCCTAAATCATTTAATACCCGCAGCCGATTACCGAAACCGGTAAAATATTATTCATAAATCATTATCCAGATCCGAAACTTCATATCCATAACATCCTTACTTTATTGTATCACAGGAGAAATAGTATATTGTTTGTCGTTGACTCTAATACGCGTAGACAATGTGAGTTAAATAGTTCGCGATTGAAACACATTTAAGTATGACAGAGAGAGCGCACAAACCGAATAAAACTGTCACATGAAACTTATGTCCTCGTCGTAATAAAGCGCTTTGGGCAGTCATCTGACGTACAATTGCGTTTACTATGCTTAGATAAAAATTGATTTTGAGGAAAGTATTTTTTTGTTATGAAAAAAAAAAGGAACATTACCGTAATTTATTTATGTACATACGTATTTTATGCATAAAACCTTTAATCTATCTATACTAATAATAAAATTCTAACTGATCGATTTCTGTACATGAACGATATATGAGAAAAAATACAATTAGGGGCCTTTATTAACGCAATAGGACACAAAATATAGCTATTAGACTTTTGTCTGTTTGTCTGTGCGTTTGTTCGCGCTATTCTCAGAAACGGCTTATCCGATTTCGTTAGTGTTGTCACTGATGTATTCCTGTAAGCATCCCTTAATATTCACTCTTTCTTTCTTTTCTTGTGTCTTTCTATGCAATCTTATATTTAAATCTCTTAATTAACAACATATAAAACTGTGACTTTATAAATTGTATTTCTAGTATCAATGTAGATCGTATCTCTATTTTGATTATAACTTAAAGTATTTTTAACGTAAATTATAATAAACAAAATGTATTGTTAAATAAAGTGGACACATTAATTTGTTTAAAATGTACTCTGGACGAGTCATCCAACTTGAGGCTGTATATGACGTATTGTTTAAAAAGATGTGCTGATGACCGATGATGATGTGATGATTCTTTCACCGCTTCTTCTCCTCAATGTTAAAGCACCTTTTCGAAACGGTAGTAGAAGCGAAAAATTACGTGCATAAGTGTATTTACAGAATACCTAAATGATAAAATGATTTTAAATTTGAACTAAAATAAACTGCTGTCGATCTTGCTGTTTCTACATCTGTAAAAGGACATACTTTATTTCTAAAAAGCGTAAGCCGCAGAGCTAAATCTCTCTGACAATGTTTCATTATGATGACACCATTGTAATCGAGAATCTGTACTAAATTAAAAAAAGGTAGAATTGATTACCTCAAGTGCTTAAAGATGAGCAATGTTTTACATATGGTCGCGAAAATTTAAAACCTTTTTTTTATATATGATACATACAGACGGGTAAAATACGACAACTGTGAGTACCCGTTACCATTAAAATGGAATATATTCTACTAACACGCCTATCAAAGTCAGCAAATACAGTCTTATCATATTGTTCAGGAAATATTAATATGTGGCAAGCAGTTCTATGTAAATAGCGAAACCAAACGATTGATCTTAGAATAACAATAACATTTCACAACAGTAGCATGCAACACGCAATTTCATTTCTCTTTTATTAAAGGTCAGAGGGTATTACACCAATTACACAAGATTTCATCTGAAGTTCTACGATCGCGTGTGAATGCAATCACTGTCATTATTTAGATATTATACTGGTGGTACAAGGAGTCCAAGGAAATTAAATAAATATTCTCCAGCTGACCGAACCTGCTAGGGCTGGTAAAGTGCCAGCTTAGTTCACGACAACGAGGGTTGAATGGAAAATCCTTCTATGATGCGGATCGACAGGAAAATAAACGCTAGTATGAAATATACTATCGTTACTTTGATAAATAAATTTGTTAAATTTGATATACATATATACATAGAGTCAAGGGTTCAAATAACAGAGAATATCGTAAATATAATAAATATTCGGATAAAACATAACATAAAAATAACAATTGCATTCAGAAATGAAAGGACTCATTGTGAGGAACACAAATATAAATTTGAAAACTTCTTTTCTTACTTTTTTTACACCAAGACTCTTTATGTTGCGACTGGCGTAGACAAACGTAAGAAACATGAAAAACTTCCGTGATCCCAGAATAATCATGTATTTATCATAAAATAAATGTTTATTCTCATCATTTGTAAAAATAAAACTAGATAGATATATAGATAGAGTAATAATTATTAATAACAGAACCCTAGGAAAGAAAATTTACTATTGACAAGTATAATAAGATATAATATTTTATATTTATATTACTTTTAAATAGTCTTTACTTATCTTTAGTCCCCATCAACAATTCTGACCGTAATTTTTTAAATTTGACTTAAACTTTATATCACGCAATAGGTCACTCATTGTCTATGACTTCGCTTTCTCCTAATTTTTTGCTGGAAAGTTTTATAACGTTACGCGTACAGTCGTAATCGGTGTGACCATTAATACTCATTCGTAAACTCCCTACATGGGGAGAACGTTGCGCATTATCAGCGAGTAATGGGGAGCAAGTTGCTGTTGGTGGCGCTACTATGTTGTACGTTTTACCTGCGTCGACATAGAACCGGTGTCGTGATCGTACCGAAAGGTATTAACCGTAATAACGTATATCATATAACACATAACACTGTAACGCGTTATGCGTTATGTGTGATGCGTTGTGCGTTAGGTGTTATGTGTTATGCATTGTACCTACGTTTGTGTTACGCGCCAAGTTTTTGCGTTTTGTTTGAATTGTATGAACGAATGTTTGAATGAATTATTTTATAGGTGATATTTTTCACCTAAAGAATAATTTAGGAGGATTACAAGAGAAAATAATAAACAACCCCATAGTCCAGTTGGTAGTGACCCTGCCTGCCGAGCGTGGCGTCCCGGGTTCGATTCCCGGCCGGGGCAGACATTTATGTGACAGATAAATGTTTGTTCTCGGGTCATGCGTGTTTGTAATGTCATATTTGTGTATGTCCATGGCACCCGCAATCATACTGCGGGGGTGTGAGTGTGTAAAAGTTTATTTATTATAACAAAGAAAAATTTAACTGTTATCAAATTAAAAGCAAAAAATAATTGAATCACCAATTTAATTCAAAAGATAAATCAATATTTTTATTAATTAAAAAAAAATATATTTTTCTAAATCCAATAGAATAATATTGACGTCAAAACTAATTAATTTCAATTTATTACTTATTAATTTAAATGAAACAATAAATATGCATATACATATATATCCACTGAAATGTTGAAATCTTAAAGAAATATAGATGACCTAAGAATATTCACTTCTGTTATTGTTCTTATTCTATTATTGTTATTGTATTGTATTGTTATTGTATTATTCTGTTATTGTTGTTATTGGTGGAACACATTTCTATCACAATTTCGTCGAGGCGGACATTTGGGTCCCGTAAATACTAAGAATTGTATTCTAACCTTCTTCTCATTTCTTGGCCGACAACGCATCAGTGATACCTTTGGTCTTGCTGATGTCCATGGGCGACGGTGACCACTTACCATCAGGTGGCTCGTGTGCTCGTTTGTCGGCTATTAACATTAAAAATAAAACAAGCCTTCATCCTTGTAACGAAATCTTTTTTAAAACATTGAAAACTGTATTTTTCAATAAACAAGATGTGTGGGTGGGTACTTTTAAAAAATAGTTTTAAAACCAAATGCATAAGCAGAGTTTTCTTATCTTTAAGTCCTATCAACATTTCAGAACGTGAACAGATAATATAAGAGTGGTGCACGAAGTCGCTCCATTTGCCAATGATAAAAGTATACATTTGTTGATGGCGTATTTAAAACGTATTTTTTCGTACATAAAACGATGAATCTAAATCGATCACAAAAACTACTGCACGGCTTTTCATGTGGTTTCTCGTTAGATAGACTTACGTGAAAGCTGTATGAGGTAAAGAGAAAATACATATTAACTATACTAATATTATAAAGAGGAAAGCTTTGTATTCTTGTATATTTGTAACGAATAAACTTAAAACCGATTTTAAAAATTCTTTCACCATTAGAATGCTATATTATCCCTGAGTAACATAGAATATATTTATTGCTAGAAAAAATAAGGGATCTTTGCTAAAACTTTAGTAACGTGAACCAAGGTGTAGAAATGTAAATAGAGGAATGTAAAAAATTATTTCAAGTAAAAAATAATAATTAAATACAAATAAATTATTTGAGTACATAAAATTAAAAAAAAAGAATTTTAATAAAAATGAATATGTTATAAAAAAAGAATAACGATAGGTTGGCAAGTACAAATTTAAAATTTAAAGAATAAAATTATATATACCTATGTCCTTTATAAAGATAAAATTATAAATATATCTCAAAATGTTGAAAAATAAAAGTCACCAGTGCGAATAAAACATAATTATGAAAAAACACGTAACAATTGTTTCGAGTTGCGTTTTCTGAAGCGAAGCGAAGGTAAGTTTTTTATGTTTATAGCCGACAAACCAGTAGACGGACCTGATAAATGGTTGCCGCCGTCCATGGACGTCCGTAATCAAAACCAAAATCACATCACAAAATTAAACTAGGAAACTGGGTTTATAAGAGAGTGGGTAGAGCAAAGAAATGCGAGGGTGGGTTATATTAAAATAAAGCAGAATTTTATTTCAAATATCGAATAAAATATATAAAGAATGACATTAAGAAGTTTTATATCTTGTGCGTGTACACGCATCCGTTTTTATATATTGTATATCATAAATATTATGCTTATCAAAATCGGGTCTATAAATCCAGAGCGCAGAATAACAGCTTTATCTTTACATCGCGATACACAAATTGTAATATAACATATTGGATTGAGATTAATACATTTATGCAGACTAAGTCATTGGAAAAACCTAGTTCACAAAATAAACATTGTCTAAGCTTCAGTACTGTCTCCCAATTAAATTCAGGGCCGTTAATATGTTGAGCTTTATTCATAGTAGACGGTATAAACAGAACGATTAAGGTCGCGGCGGGGCCTCCATGCGTACTTAACACGTAACTATTTTATTTTCTACGATGGGAGTGACGAAAATCGATGTTGCGAGCTCACATCAAGTAATTTTGTTTTCCTTATAATCAATCTTGTTCCAAATTCAATCATGAACGCAGTAAGATTAACAATTAAGTATTAGTTTAGTGACTATGAATTAAATTATTCTAGGGCAATGTTCAATTTACATATAATGCTTCCAAATTGATCTCCTATTGTGGAACTCATTATCGATATATATATATATACATATAGGTCACGAATTCGCGTTTTGCAAAAGTCTTGGCTATTTTTATAGATACGTGGGAGGGCTGGAACCTCAGTGAAACATGACATGAACAAACTGCTGATTGTTACAAAATATGTACGAGTCACGACTACAACTGGTTCCGAGCTCGTAAATCTAGTTTCGCGATTGTGGACTCGATTTCCGTTCAAGGGGCAGCTGCTGTCTCCACGTTTTTGATCCGTGTTGCCAGTACTTTTTATTGATCGCCCACAATATGCCACATCATACAGAAATCAAGATTGAATCCACAAACTGCGATTTTTTTGAAGGGATTTCGAATAGTTTGACCATTTGAGTGCAATTTAAATATTCACTTCCCAGTTTCTTCATTAGTTATATTTATCGCTCAGAATTGCTAAAGATAATAAATATTAATGTTAAAGATAAATAATAACTTATAAGGAAAGATAATCTAAATTTGGTGAAATGATGTAAAACAGGCAAATATTTTTTGTATGTTTATTTTGATTTTGTGACTAAATTATACAATTAAAAAAAAAATTGCAAAATAAGCATACTTTTCTGCCTACTTAGCCTCACTTAGAACAAAACTCCTACAATATCCAGTAGCGTGGGCGACCGGAAAAGGCAACCTGCTAAAGTGCATCATTGACGTTTCCCATTGATATCGGTGGGCTGTATTGCTGTCAAACGCGGGCGATTGAACCGCCTTCATAGCAGACGGTCACGGTGTCTTAGTCGCAGTGCAAAAACGTTCAAAACTAGTTGAAAAAGTTTGTTCACACAGACGGCTGTAGTACGAAAGAATCGAGGGACTTCGTTCCGACTAGAAGAGAGATCGCGGCGCGCGCGCCACGGACCGCGGACCGCCAGCCAAACGAGCCAGTCAACCGCCGCTTCTCGCTGTGTGCGCGCGTTTCGCACCAACGAAAGTGCTGGCGTGACCGAGACCGCACCGAATCGACGACCGTTATCGTCCTAAATGACAACCTAATGGACGAACAAGGTAGTTCATGCATGCTCGTGCTGACTTAGTGTAAAAAGCTAGTGGAGTGCAGTGTTGTGTTCATGTATTGAAATGGAGGAGGTTCGCATATCGGATTGGCCTGATCCGCCGGGCTCTCATGCATGGCTGCCCGCTTATGGTTTCCAGCATGAGATTTTGGATAAAGACGACTATTTCGGCACCAATGGTGAGTTTCGAATCATTGTAGAGCCGGCCGCTACCAAAAAAAACCCATTAGCGTTGGAATCGTTGAATGTAAACGTTTATAGCGATGTTGGTATTTGAATAACATGTTTGGAATGTCAAGCAATTTCGCTTTGTCTGCAAGATGTTGAGTTCTGTTCTCCCCACTTTGTCAACAGTTAACAGACCTTGATATAGTTAACTTTTAAGTGCACGGATTTAACTGCCACAAATTTATTACTAAGTCGTGTGATACATATTTATTTTAACAGTTTTGCATGGTGTTATAATGCTTTATTGTTCGTTAGTTACTCACTCGAGTTAACCCTAGCCCGGGTTACTATTGTTTTGGTGGCAATAAAAACTAATTGCTTTAATTTAAACGTGTTACGTAGCTCTCTACAAGAAACGAAATTGATGGAATGATATGACCTACCTCTAAGGCTATTCTTCATACGGTTGTTTACACATATCTAGTGAGTATTGCGATAAAATATATCAAAAATCGTTATAAATCTACCAAGTTAACACTAGAGTATGCTAGTAAACGTTGCAAGACTAGAGTTTTACGATAATTATTTGACTGGCTCCGAACTTAGATGCTGACATAGATGACTAAGGTTGTCTTAAACCGTGAGTGGTGATATTCACGGTACGCTGAAATGCTCAACCGTAAATTAAAGAAAATAACAGAGATCATTTATTTTAATAATAAGTTTTTATCGCAGAGTCTTGTAAAGAGAAAACTGCAGCTTTTTGAGAAAGTATGTAATTAGTAATATTAGCTGTTTGAGGTTTTAAATTCAACTCTTGAAAAAGGCCTTTCACGTGATATAAGCCGACAATTCAATTAGAGAAAATGTTTATACCTGACAAATTTCATTCAATACTTACGACAACCGGACTTATGACAAAGTTTTGATGGTTTTCATTTAACTTCGTAAATTAGGACAATGTCTAATATTACATAATAAAGTAGGAAACTTAAATGGGGATTGCATAGTAGTTTGCTGATAAAGGAAGAAATTTGTTCCTAATAATATTTGTTGCTAGCTGGGTGCAGTCGACCAATCCGCACTAGGCCAGGTTGGTGGACTATGGTCTTTACCATTCTCATAGTAAGAAGAGATCTGAGTTCAGTAAGTTCTGTAATAACGAAAATGAAAGAAGGAAAAACTGGTTGCTGCTAAAAAGTTTAATAGTTAATTAAATAGCTATTCAATTTGTTCATTTGGGAAAAATCCTGCATTAATATTTGAGCGGGTCAACAAACTCATTATTTACGTATTCAGGTTGTGGATCTAATGAGGTGGACTGACGTCATACATACCATGCGACTTTCGTTATGATTACTGCATTAATACACAGCCAACATCGAGACCATTGACAGGTATTAATTGAACATTGACAGGTATTAATTATTACTGTACCACTGAAACTAGTTTCACCTTGATCCCGTAATGCTGCTGCCAGGTCTCAGCGTATCCGCAGGACGTTCCAAAAACTTTTACTACTTATAGTGCCTATTTACGGAACACACCTTTGCAGTGCGCATAAGAAACTTATCAATGAATTACATAATCAACTTTTCAGAGTTTTAATTCTATGTTATCTAACAAATATTTATTCCTATTTTTATGCGCTTCTTGTATGCAATTATATGTTTCGGGTATAGTTACTTTTCAAGAAAACGTATTTTTCATGACATGATTATTAAAAATGATTACAAACATAATCACCACGGCGTGCGATCAAAGTATAGTATAGTATCAAAGCATATTAGTCTGTATTTACCAATAGTGGACCTGATTACATTTTTAAAGGTTTGCTACGTATCGCTTCTTTCTTGTCCAGCAACTCGTCGGTGACGCACCTGAGATAGACGGATAGGACCATCATGTGTGAATCTACTAACAGCAGAATCGGCCGAAGTGATGAACTTCTTAATTTGAATTTGACATGTTTAATGCATAAGAACATGTAAATAAATGTCTGTAAAGATCATAATTTCTGCATCAAAAGTTTCTGAGGCATCCAACGAAAATAATTCCGCCACGGATATGCAAAAAACTTTCTACTAACCAGGTTTTTTTAATTTACGTAAGAAAAATGGCATCAGCAATTCTGATGATGAACGACGAAACTTTGTGTGTTATATGATTCCGAAGTCACACACTGTATACACACATCAATACAAAAATCTAGATAATTTAAACATAATAAGTGCATATCACTTATTCGCCGGCGGAGTGAATGGGTGACTTCAACCCAATCCATTATCCACTGCTTAGATGGACTAAAAACGCCGCGAGACGTTCACTTTACCGCCATACCGATTTCATTAATCTTTAGAAAACGAAACAATTATCACAGCTGTGTAAATAACTATAACATAGATAACAGTGTACATAAATACGGATATACAAAATAGTTTATTTAGAATCTTTTTTTCCTCTTGTCATTTTCTTTTTTTCTTTAGTAGCTTAAATGTTATCAATAAAAATAAATATGATCCAATTTTGACCACAAGACACACTATAATAGCTATATTAGCTGATAGGCTCTGTTGTTTGTTTCTTTTGTTTGTATACTTGAAGTTCAGTTCGTATGAATACCTAAGAATACCTATCTGTTATTTACATTTTTGAGTCTACGTATTACCTGTTATGGAAATTATTGAATATTGCTGTTGCAAAGTTTTTTATATAACTTGTTGACTTCAGTGATGAACAAAGCCATCGAAGTGTTGCCGACCGAAAAGGTGGCGCATTATTACTGGCTCTCCGACAGTAGGACAAGAACGCATATGAAACATTTTATGGTCAATTTTAGAAGGAGGGCGGTATTTAAAGCTGTACCAAAATACCCTATCACCATACAAGTACCGTCGGAATTGAACTGCGTGGTACACAGTTCAGCGATCTCCAATAGGAGGGACCGTTTGCCATAGCCTCGTCCGCTGTTCAACAGGGTGCACCAACAGCAGGGGAGGTTGGCTTGGATCCAACGATGGATCGCCCCCAGGACAGCAAACGTAGCTGCAAGTTAGACTTGAAGTACTAATCGTACATAGGTGCGTTACTTCACACATTAAGGTATATTATGTGACTGATTAGGTATTTTTAATTTTTTTATTTGTGATTCAAAGATTTTCTTTTGTCATATTATACATGTCAGGTGGAGAGCATTGCTGACGTGATGGTCAATAATTGGGTGATACGAGCAGAGTAACGTTTCCACAAAAATTTATTGTTTTAACAACTTTTACCAATGAACTAGGAGAGCGGTACTAGTCACCAGCGCGGTTGAACTGCAGGTGAAGCGTGCCAAAGGCTATGTCCTTTAGTTCCGTTGAAGAACAAGTTGCAGAGCGTTGTCATGCGACGGTGCTGCCATCACTCGAGTCACGTGCCGCTTTCTGCTTACCTTATACATGTTATATTTCGTCTATTTTATTTATCTCGCGAAAATTTATGCATTTTCGTGTACGTAGATATATTACTATATGAAAGATTTGTAAAATATCTTTCAGTCTTCTAAAAATAATCAATCCCCTATTCGTTCTGATACCGTTACTCACGTTACGTAGTCACGAAAAAAGTTCTTAAGCAGTCAAAAGTTAATATAAAAAAAACTTGTATCCATACAGAGTATTTAAATGCTTGAACAAATAAAAAGCCATAGAGCATATTCAATGAAACTGGAATATGTATAAGCTTCTCGATATTCATAGCGAGGGGCGATGCATTCTTGGGCGCATCGAAATATCTTTGGTCAAAAGTATGCGGCGATGTGGTCTGTCGCGTATAGGTAGGTAGCTCGTACATACAGAGCTTAATATCCAGTTTGTACTTACGTATTCAGAAGCACAGATTACATATCTTGTAGAAATAGAATTATGTTAAGACATGTCATGTATGTACACTGTGACGTGAGTTGGTTGAAGTGAAATGAAAAAAAAACAATACCCAGAATTATTATTTGTAATGATTTGTATAATTAAAAATAATAAACTATTACTATTAGGAAATAATTATCTTATCCATTAGTAAATTGATATCTCGATTAATGGTCAGGATGATTGGTGAATCATATCATACTATGCAGGTATTTATCGGAAGTTTTGTTTGTTCCAAACTACCTTCGATGTCTTTTAATATTAAGAGTAGTATATGCTGATTATGTTGTGCCTTTGCGCCAACGCGTCACCAACGCGTAGCAAGTACGTGTATAAATCCAGCGGCAAACTTACAACAACTTTAATAATTATATTGTAACAGCACATTGCTATTATTTTCAATGGTAACTCTCATTTGTGTCGGCATTGTCGAGCCGTTCAATTGTAGTGGCACTTCTGCTCTAAACTAATTCTGTGATATCTGAAAATATGCAGTCAGACCAGTCGACCGGCCCTTAAGGTCATTTCTTATCCGTAGGTGAATCGAATGCAGCGTTGAGTTGATTCCAAATGACAGTACACCTTTTAGAAAGAATGATAATCGTTTCAAGTGTTTTTTTGTTTAGATATCATTTACAATCAAACTTTGACTTATAAAATATAATTAACCCGCACGCTTACTGCAGGGAAATTTTATAAATAAATGGTAACAAAAAGTAACCGCAGCCGCAACTAAACAATTTGTATCTATTGGGGGTTTTATAAATATTTCATGTTTACCTTGCAGATATAAAAATTCGTGAATCATTATGCCTGTTGGTAAAAACCACATGAAAATCAACAATAGTAATTTTATATCACTTAGTGATATTTTAAGGACATTTTTAAAATTAGTTTTCGAGCCATGTTCAAATGCAAACATACGTGATAATTTTAACGGGATTTTAGGGGAATTTTCTTGGGGTATATAAAAAATATATACCAATTATAGTGGATTTTACGGCAGTATTTCTATGCTAATAATTATTTCATTGTAACGCGTATAAAAATGCGTTATACGATGTAACTATGTCGGTCTATGTATATTCCTTATCTGTGCAAATTTTTATCTAGTATGAAGTGTGGAAATTTTGTGATCCAAATATCTAAATCTTGCTACGCTTTTTTATAACTCTACTATAATCAGTAGATATTTATAAGACAGATAACTGTATGTTCTGGTGGCTCATTGATGTATGCCATCAGCAACACAGGGAATCCTATTAAAATGTGAATAATTAATCTTATTTACAAGGAGCCTGCAGTTTATTTCCCTTCAAAATGATTAAAGATTAAGGAAGAATTAATAATCTATACTAATAAAAAAATTAAAAGCATGTTAGAATTTGTTTATGGAATATTTTGTTTTTTTTTTTTAATGTAAATAGACTTTTATTACGAGAAGCCTAAATATATTTTTATTAGCATTTTGTCTGTTCGCTGCCAGTCTGTAAACGTCATTTATATCACCAATCAGTTTTAGATGAATACTAGCGGCTCCGTCCGAATTCGTTCACGTTGGACTATTAATTAATTTAATTAATTAGTATACATGAAAATTATTGGTTTTCAAATTTATATTGGTATATAGATTTTATAAAGCCTTTAATCTGCGTAACCTTGTGTATTCACTTCATACCAATCTTGATTAAGATCGGGCTGGTCATTTTTGAGTTATCTCGAGACACGCGAAAATCTCAACAGATTTATAAATTAATATAGATTAACATATTTGAAACTTAAGAGTCATAATCTACAATATTTTTCTTCCCGGAAAATGGAACTGGTCCATGAAATTTTTACAATCGAAGGTGAGTTACTAGTTTACAAATAAACAAGCCGTGAATTTGTCGATTCTGAAATACTGGTATTCATGAAGAAAGAGTCAAAATTATACCGTGTGTTTTCAGCACTCGTTTCCTAATCTAAGTTCTATTTGAGGTACTTGAGTAATTATTCTTTACCGTTCTTGGCGAAACAAAGCACCACAGTGATAAAACATCGTAATAGCGGTACCGGCTAAAAACTAAGTAGTTCATTTCGTAGCCGTTAATTTCAAAGCTTATGGCATTTACATTTCTAGTGTAAAAATAAATGTAATAGTTTTTTTATAAAAAGTAGCTCCAAATCCCCCCGACTTCATTCGGGTTGAACAATTTATCTATCTTAGCTGATGTTATACAGGTATAATCCTTACTAATCTCTAAATAATACAAAATCATAATCATAAAATTCGCACTCACTCTTTGTAATAACTCGAATAGATCGTTTAAGTACCTACATTAAAAAAATAAAGAAATTCTTATACAGAATGTTCTTTTTGTTAAATTGTAGATTTTATTAATCGATACCTGTCTGGAACAGAAAAATTACAAATCGATTAAATAAACACTCAATTCAATAATCTCTAAGATACTATAATTTGGATAGTGTTATCATATTTATTTCTAATCGTAGTACAGTGTTATCGCTTTCATGATATTTGGTCCACTTTTTTCCAAATCATATTTTTTTCTGTATCAATAAAGGAGTAGACAGGCTATCTGATGGTAAGTGGTCACCGTTGCCCATGGACGTGTACATCACCTAAGCCGTCACCGATACGTTGGCAGCCAAGATGGAAGTGGAAGATCTGCGTCTTACTAATTATGCTACTAAAATAGTAATCTTTTTTTTTATTTTATAAATAAAGATCTTTAAATGGATATTTCTATTCTTGTCTTTATATGCTGTGAGTGTGCAGTGTTATTTACCTATTTCTCAGTATTCAATCCTACGGTTCATGGAACTATTAACCTATTTGTTTGTAAGGATTCCGTTAACCTTTACGACAAACCTACTGCATGTAAGCTCATTAAGGTTTCATTATAGGTCTTCCAAGTAAAAAGATAAGTTTTAACAGTAACTATTGCAGTGATTAACTTACTTATTTTTTTTGTCGTATTATATATTCTTAGTTTCAGGATGTATGTCTGTCTCCCAAGTCTAAAGATAATCTAAGCGTAAGGAATGACCTCCTGAAGGGACTTGAGGTTCCTATCTAATCTTATTGTTGCCAATTACTGAAGCATTGAAACTCGTTACAATACTCTCTGCCTTCAAAATGACATCCGTCCGTTGATCTATCAAGGAGAGTTAAGACGACAAAGAAAGCATAGAAACATGTTACTAAATTTAAATGTATTTGCATTAATTTATATTTTATTATGATACCTGCTGAATGAAACCATAAAATAGTGGTTGTGGTGAATGATGTCCTCGATGATGTGACTAGATATTAGAAATC
Source organism: Megathymus violae (assembly GCA_003671415.1). Taxonomy (NCBI): domain Eukaryota; kingdom Metazoa; phylum Arthropoda; class Insecta; order Lepidoptera; family Hesperiidae; genus Megathymus; species Megathymus violae. The sequence goes on along the minus strand of PDGT01000046.1, from coordinate 925,798 downwards.
TATACTAATATTATAAATAGAGAGTGCGAATGATGTGAGTGTGTGCATGCGGATGATAACTCCGGAACTTATGTAACGTTTGATAACTCTAGGCGGTACATAAAATTTTATAATAACCAAACGAATTCAAATAAAACTACAGTTTTTCCTACGGTAATTTCCCGTAATAATCTACAATAGTATAAACCTCTAATGAGGATGGCAACCCTATACTGATTATGAGAATAAATTATTATACTACACGATGAGTAGCCGAAAAATTCGTTTCTACTTATATCTATTAGTTGGTAATATGAGAAGGTGCATACGAAAGCATTAAGCTTCGTGTTAATTAACTAAATTGGTTAAATGAGTTTTCCGTGATTGTGTGCTTTTAATCGCGACCGGCTGTACCGTAACACACTTTTATTGCTTTATAGACGCGCGCTACTGTGGTATGGTTTTAATATTTGTAACTGTAAAATGTTGATTTCAACATTTTTTATGCAATCATTTACAATATATATCTCGATTCCTTTTTTGTTTCACGCGTAGATACGAGTACAATGCACAATTAATTGAATCGGATTTTTTGCGAGTAGTAAATTGTGTGGGATGATATGATGTAAAATCTAATTGTGATGAATACTCAATTAAAATCGAGTCAGAATTAAATCGATTCGGCGGTTTTTATTTAGTAACAAATGTTTAAACATATGTCGGCATATATAGAAGTTACTCGAAAATAACAATATTCAAGAAAATGTTATAAATGACATGCTGTTTTGTAAGCTAACTACCAAATTTTATCGTAATAGCAATGCATCGTACAGAACATTGAGCCGTCCCTGATGTACCTAGCTCCATTTTTTTCTTGATTTGTCGAAGTCGCAAGTACATTCAGCCAAAGACATTAGTCTATTTAATTTCAAAGTCTGTTTAAGTAAGTGGAGGATATATAATTTTTTTTCTTAATTCAAATTTTTCATAATTTGCTTCATAATTGGATCCCTTACTAATACTAAGTTTTTCCAAAAAATGAACAGCTGCAGTACAAATGAAATTTTAAAAAAATAAATAAAATGTTAACAACCATTTATGTACTTCACTACGAAACATTTATTGATAAGCGAAGATCTTTTTAGAATGATAAATGTACGAGTACGTAATAATGTAAGATAAGAAGTATTGTATCGGTTTACACGTAATAAAATTTATTCTTGTCTTGAGCGTATTCCCTTTTTAGTATCGATTGTTTAGTAGCAATTATTTCAAAGGATAACTTGATGTAAAATTATACGTATGAAGATCTTTTTCATCAAATTTGGAGATTTTTGATAACAACACAATTTATTAATTCACTAAATATATATGCAATGGATGCAATATAATCCAGGATATATATATGTGTGTGTGTGTGTGTAAATATGACTAAGACATCTAAAATGTTTAAATATTAATTGGATCCTATTGCATCTTCTAACCATAGTCTCAACAAAATATTCACAATATAACCTCAATCAATTTCTAACAGGCATAATTAACACTGTATATACACAGGGCGTGAATCTTAAACGTCGAGTGGTTTGTCTATATACAATGTATATTACATGAAAAAACTCCGCCATTAAACAAACTAATTAACTAACAATTTTGATCCATTTCTTAATATTGCAGTGTAAATATAAAAAAATATTGAAGCAGTTTTCATTACAAATAGTTTTTTTATTGGACAGTCACCGCGGGACAAATGTAGAGTCACAGTATAGAAATAAATATTTCAATTAAAAATTGATAATTTTACATACTGTAAAAACGTTCAAATTAAGTTTAAAATTACTTGCTGCTTGCTTGTTAGGCAATCAAGTCAAAATTCAAAATTAAATTGATAATGCATGTGAGAAATTCCTAGTTAAATTTTTAAATTTAGAAACTATAAATTTCGACTGCACGAAACTGAATATGAATTATTATTTTGCTCATTAACGAACGTAATTTTTCCTATCATTTACATTTGGAAATAACTATTCCACGACACTCAACCACATCCTGTATAAAGATTAATAATTTCAATGTGAAACTAACCATCACTGGACATTTTGTACATCATCACTAGACATGGTGTACACGGTGTTTACAGTACACATTGTCGTGTCATCATTGAACTCGCAATTGTAGTGAAGATGGGGGATTTATTTTGTCAATAAAGAAAGTGAATTGTGTAAATTCAACTCATTGCATGTAACATTTATAGTACGTTATCGGGTTGCCATGTACATTTGACAATATTTTTACGCGGAAACAAAGTTTTTATCGTACACTCTAGCTGTTCAATTTATCGGTTGAAGCGAAGTGCGAAACTGGTATAAATTTTTTACAGGAATTATTAGTGTGATAATAATTTAGTTACACATAATAACATAGCAGGATACATATATTTGTAAGAGTTTTATATATAGAATAAATGTAGTGTAATTTGGACTTCATTGTAATTTACTTTTATATTCCGTGTAAGGGAAATTTAATAAGCATAAAGCATCTTTTAGTGAAAAAAAAAACTGTTTAAAGATCGTATCTGACACAATTATTGACAGCAGTACATATTGATAAATAGATAATAAATAGTTTTTTTTTTAAACATACGTTTATATAAACAATTAGTAACACTAATTTCCAGAACTTGGAGCGTTGACGTCACCTACATCGGAGGATATAGTTTTTCGTTACTTTCTCGTGTTTGGAACACAAATATTAACGATAGTCTTGTGTGACGTAATTCATAAATCCATAAAATTATTATTATTATTATTATTCTATCTCCATAGATAGAAAATGTTTTTTATTTGAGTTTTGTAGGCGGTTGCCTAATTTGTTTAATACTGCTTTTAGGTTTTTGCGGTAATGTTCCCCCATTACCCATTTTGAGCTTTATCGATCGAGTGGTATGTGTATACGAGACTCGAAGTTACTATAATTTTCTGTGGTGATTCACTACTATTAAGATATATTTTAATTACATATAATAAAGCTTAATTTATACACGTTACTCACACACGGATATACACTAGTATTATATACATACACATATGTATAATACAGTATATCACACTCGGACATTAGAAGCTATTATATCATGAACTCTAAACGATAAATGATAATCATTAAGAAAGTGGAAAGTATTAAAAACGCGGCGTAATCCTTGTAGACTTGAATATTATATATATTGATATTTATTCAAAGTTGTTAAATCTGAGAGCCCGGTCTAATGAATGCACATTTTATATAAACAAGTTTGAGAGTTGCCGATCGTTATGAAGACTAAAATGTGAAGTAATTATTTTAACTTATAAAAGTTTAGTATTTCATTTACCTACTCTTATACTAATAACCCGTTCTCTTTGATCGGGTTCCTCAATTAATTTTTCTATACATTATATTATTTGATTATAACATTTGATGTACAGCCTATGTTCACCCGGAATAATGTACCTTTCAAATGGTAAAAGAATGTTTCAAATACGTGCCGTGATTTTGGAGATTACTTTCCGCATATTCATAAACTCACAAAACTCGCTCTCTCTTTATAATATTAGTACAAATATAGATATACATAACGGTATATAATCCGGATTTAGTTAACGATAAACGTATTCTCATCTTTAGCTCTATAGACATAGGTAGGTAAATAAATACTCTATAAATAAAGGGCGAATACTATTTTTTATGTTAAGTATATATTTAATGACTTTTATAGAATTATCGATATTAAACTTGATTAATTTTAATGGTGTAATGAAATGATATATTCATAAAATATAAAATGAAAATTATGGAGTACGCATAAATATCGTACAGAAGACTTAGAAAGCGTGATCTTTATGATGATTTTGAAGATTATATTGATTGAAATATAGTTAGCAACGATGTCGCTATTATTTCCCTGTTTCTATCGTAAGTCTTTACACAACACAAAATAAATTTGGATGCGGTGTTACTACTATTTAGGGACTTTCTTTGACAAGGTTTATGAATTGTCGCTATTGGTTTGTGAAGCAGCAAACGAGAACACAAGGCTATCTGATGGTTAATGATCACGGGTTTGAAGAGCGTTGGTTGGCTTACAATCAAGAATAGAAACCTATCCAAATATCATCAATATAAACCTTCTTGAATTCCCTACACGTTTGTAATGTAACATAATATTTTATTAACACTTCTAGCAACGGTCAGAAGAAACGAGCAACGAGATAAGTGTTGACTAACGTTAAGTTTGTCACCGATGTATTGCCAATCAAGATAAATACGTGGAACGCTCTTGTAGCCATAAACAGCTGTAACACTGCAATATAAAACGTAAAACCTATTCACGGTTATTAGAAACATTCTAGAATGACGGCAATCCTTAGACAGGTAATCAACCCTACCATAATGTAATTATGGGCTTTAAAAATATAACAATCACATAGAATTCTCTACGTCTCACTATAGACTGTAGACTACACAAGTTACAAAAAAAAAATAGTACTATATAAGTAACAATGAGCGGTTTACTTACTACATGACGGATCAATTACGTGAACCTGTGCGGCCAGACTACTGTGCATATCAGATTTTACGCTGCATTGAATTCACAATGACTCATTCCGTGCTTCTAAGTGTTAATTCTCTCATTGTGAACCCCGATAGTTATTTCAAGAGCTTTGTGAAGGTCTGCGAAGATTTTTTAAGTGCCTCGGATTTTTTTAAGTCCGATAATAATTTGAATAATTTAAAAACAATCCATCCGTATACATTTGATGCCTGCCATAGATCGAGGAATAGTGACGTATTTATTAAAATATCTAAATACTTTTCGGGCGTATTGGGGCGCCCTAGAATGCTCACCCCAATCCCATGTTGGCAGAACAGGGTGGCGACAGAAGCCAGCCAGCTTGGTGTTACGGCTTCGCGTAAGGATTATATTATCAATATTATTATTGAGTCATTAATATTATTAATGGTATTATTATCTTTCCGTGAGGCCTGCCTGGCTAGCTCCCTGCCTGGCTAGCTCCTGCCTACCACCCTCCTGCTTGAGTCAGTCGCCAAACGACTCGTCGTGTTCCGGCTGGGAGCTTAAAAACCAGTACTTTCTTTCTTACCTTTTCTCATTTCCTGGCCAACAACGCACCAGTGATACCTTTGGTCTTGCTGATGTCCATGGGCGACGGTGGCCACTTACATCAGGTGGTTCATCTGGTCGTTTGTCGGCTATTAACATAAAAAAAAATATTGTAACATGTGTAAAATCATATTTTTTGTGTCTGCTTTTACTTCATTTAAATGAAATGCGTAAAGGGATGGATAAATAAGTAAAAAGGAATTAGGCAGTTATGCTCAGATAATGTCAGCCTTTCACTAAAATTGTTAGAGATAAGTTAAAGATGTCCATAGCAATGATAACTCAACACCCTATTGTGTAACTTTATCGACAACCATAACCATTTTCAATTAATAGTCATATAGACGTATATTTGTATTTAACGTACATTGTGTATTACGTATACTTTGTGGTTTTGGTTGGTTGTTATTAATATCGAAGGAAAACTTTAAGACTGAGAACTAAATCGTTTGGTTCTGTCAAATCAGATCAGAATGGCTGGGCAGGTCTACTGTTTATGAGTTTGCATTTTAATGTACAAAAAAATAATATTGTTACGGTACACGTTATGTCTGAAAATAACTTAATAATTAGTAAAGAAATACAATGCAGAAGGGACAAAAAAATTAAATAAACAAAAAGCTCGCGTTAATTAAAATACGGTTTAACTCATCAGTCGCCGCAAACTCGCAAGAGACCGAGTGAACAAAAACATTTTACGACGTCATTGCAGCCTAATGAGTCAGAGAATGAGAATAAATTATTCATAGATATGACGACAGAGTCATCATGAGATTTATAAGTTTATAGTTGGAAATATCGCAATGTCTCGAGGAGTAAAACGACTACGAGTGAAACCGTTGGTTTTCCAGGCGGTCGGCAGAGTTCGATAAACTTACAATTTAAAGACAGGCGTTCATTATTGCTTTATGAGTTTGAGCTTATACCATGACCGTAAAAATCTTCCAATTTAAACGAATACAAAAGTGTTTCGAGAATAATTTCAAAACTTTTAATTATAAGCCATCAAAACACCTACACAACATGCTTTTTGCGCTCATTGTTATCTATGCCGGATTGCTTAAATGAGAATTGGCTAATCTATTCAAATATTGCTCCAGTACGTGCCGTACGCATAGTCACTGGGGCTAGTTATTCGTTAGGGTTGTCACATATACTTTGAACGATGATGGGTAAAAATGTATAGTATTAATCCAATGGTATGGCAGTAATCACAGGTAGTTTGGGCTTCATTGATGAATCAATCTACTTACAAAGGTAGCTCAGCTGCCGTGCATAAATCTCACAAAACTGTTATTGTTCCTTGGTCAACTATAAAAATGTTCTATGTGCTCGTTCGACATTTAGGCCAAAAACATAGATTATTTTTATATTTTCCCGTAACAACCCTAAATAGTGAATCAACAAAAAGTTTTAAGTGAGCAGTCATCGACCCGTTACAACAATGTGGTGTTATTAGAAGGCAATCGATAGGACCAAGGTTGAATAACTAAATGCGCACAGGTTAAAAAATACGGTAAACTTACTAGGACGTCAGTTTTGATTCAAAAGTATTTAGTAAAATAACAGTTATCAAATATTTTTTATGTCAACAGGCACCTGAATTACCGACGCTTGCCGGTAGAAACATAACAGCAGACCCGCTTATAAGCGGCTCTCCGGCTTTGTAACTGAAGTAAATATATTTCAGTGATGATTCTAGAAGAAGGCAAATATATGACCTTACCGTTATGCTCGAGGTACATACACCAACGATGCTCAACAAAGTTTGTTCTTTAGCATATGCACTTCAAGCCGAGAATTTGAATTATTTATGCATGTGTAGTAGTCAATGTTTTCAGACCACACCTGGTAAATTTTATGTTCGTATACTGCTCAGTATGAACCGTCCCTGTTGCAGTCTGATAAAACTATTGAGTAATTCAATTTGGGAGTCATTAGTCTTTGACGTCAATAACTAAATTAAAATAGAACGTTTCTGATAAGGGCAGTCAGATGGAAGAATGTCTCAGAAACCTTCATACCAAAATACAAGGTAGCTTGAAAGGATTTGCTTCACGGTCGACATTAGGAAGGTCGTGATGCGATCTCGGATAAAATGTTTTAAGGTTCTACGGAAAATATGCACATGGATATTACTGTGTCGTAAACGGCATCAACATACACTGTTAAAATATCACAAACAACAGACAAACAAATCATAATGTTCTGTCACATCTGCCGTCGGTCGGGAATCGAACCCATTGAATGCTTATTTGCTAATAACTGGTCTTCGTGATTGTTTATTGATTAAAATGCACACATGCTCATGAAGTTTTTGCATATAGGTAGAGTGATACACGAGGAAATTATAAGTGTATAGGGGAAACGTTAAAATGCCCGATAAAAATGAATAAAAATTCTTTCAGATCCGGTTGCCATTTTGAACGTAAAGTTCATGTTCGGAAGCGAAGCGAGGACGGGTTACTAGATATTTGCATAAACATAAGAACTGAGTCCCTATTTTATGTACAAGACTTACAAGATACTATTGGCCCAGTCCAAATGAACAGTGCTGTGTTCATTTGATAAAGTTAGTTTCACTCGAAGGTCAGATAAGATTTCTCTAACAGCAACTTACACCCACATACCTAATTGTTGGAAAGTCGGCCGCTTACTTATCACTATGCAGAGTTTAGTGCCAGAGATTGGAGAACCTTTCTACAGTAACGATTTTATCATTTTTATAACGGAGAATAAAATGCAAGGGTTCTAGTAATTCTAGAAATGAATGTGTTTGTGTGAAACTTAAATCCTGTCATTTGTGATATATAAACGCTATAATCTAGTCGGTGTCCCGTCGGGAAGTATTCATAGATTAATTTGGTGGTAGGGCTTCGCGTAAGGATTATATTATCAGTATTATTATTAAATCATTAATATAATTGTTTGTATTATTATCTTCCCGTGAAGCCTGCCTCAGTAGCTACCACTCTCCTGCTTGAGTCAGCCGCCAAAAGACTCGTCGTGTTCCGGCTGGGGGCTTGAGAGCCAGTACTTTCTACCTTACTTTCTTCTCATATCCTGGCCGTCAACGCATCAGTGATACCATTGGTCTTGCTGAAGTCCATGGGCGACGCTTACCACTTACCACCAGGTGGGTCGTAAGCTCGTTTTTTGGCTATTAACATAAAAAAAAGTTTTCAAATTTGCTAACACACATACCTATAATTCCTTAACTAACTTGTGCAATTTGTGAGATGACGTAAGCCAATCTGTGGAATGTATGAAATTTCTAAAGGCTGCAAAATTAATACACATTCCTTTGTCGCGACACGAAAGTCACGTGTTAGAATCTAAAATGTCCCTTATTTACATGTAGAAACAGGTGGCCGTTTCGTAATAATGGCATGAGTGATCACAAGTCGTGAGTATCAGGTATTATTATGTATGCAACTCATGATAGTAACATTTGTATGTTATATAGATATGATATTTTATTGTGTAATAATTGTATATCGGTTGAATATTTAATGAATTTAAGAACGATAAAACCTTGTATGGATTCTAAAAGTATCCCGACGTAAAAGCCCTTTGGCCGAGCTACGAATTGTGCGCTGTACGATGTCGGACAGGACAAGCAATATGGCGCATCAATGTTTCTTCCGAATCTACTAATGTTTAGTGTCTCTGTCAAGCGGCGCAATACGAAAGCGAAGTCGTATGTGGCCTTCATATACTATTGATGATTAAAAACTGTTTAAAATTTCTGAACTAGAAAGAGTACAAACAAAAACAAAATTAGCGCAAAATTATTGGCGCGTGGATAAATAACGGTTTCGTCTTAGCCACGGAAAGAAGTCAGTATTAAAAGCTACAGAAGAAAGACAATAGGTACTCTTATACATACTAAGACAAGAATGATAGAAAATCCACGGTTGGAAGGATATGAAAAATATATATAAATCCCATAATACGTAACGATAATAAAGTTCGAATGGGCTGATTGTAGGATTCGTGTACCGACTACATTTACAAATGCGAGATTCATACTAGGTTTAATAAATTTATAAATACATCGTAGTGAAGATAATTTCTAATGTCATCTCTAATTTACTACGAAGTCACCTGAAATGCATCGCGACGATCTTCATGAATATTCATCGGAGGAAAAGTCTGCCAAGTGCACGTCTTATACAAAGGGGCATCCGTCATTATGAGCCGAGAAGATGCGCAGTGTCGAACTACTTTCCATTCCATTATTATAGCTTGATGATATTCTTTTCACATTAATAAAGCATAATGTTCTTCTAAGATATGCTCTCTTACATATTTTTCTGTATTCAGCTGGCAGGCGAATGATATGATGGTAAGTCTTCACCTACATCTGTCTGTACACCGAGATTTTACTCCGGGGCTTACCGGCTAAGAAAGAACCCGCTTGGTGAATTGCTATTCAACACCGCAATCGAAAGACTTTAAAAAGAATCGTTCTAGAATTAGGTTAATAGCTAACTAAACAATACATAGCAGGACAGTACAGAACCTTAGTAGAAGAGAAGAGAACAACCATCACGTATGATATTTAGTAGTTATTAAGTTGGATGGCCCAAGACCCAGCCAATATAAGCCAGATATCCAACATGAGGTACTTCCAGCACAAGGGGGATTGAGTTGTTATTACAGATCTTACATTAATCCGTTATATTTAATGAAAGAATAATTAATCATACCACTTTATTGTTTCCGGATTAATTGTATATGTAATATGATTCCGATTTACAATTGTCAAATAGCAGTCTGAGCGAAAAATAGAGGTCTCCTTTACTCTCACTCTCTGTCACTTTCTCCGTATACTCTTAAAAGAGCGATTATTGCCATTCATTACTTTCTCGTAGTTTGACTACAAATATGAAATGGACACTATCACATTGCATAATCGTCTTTTATAAATATTGTGACCATTTCGCACATAACTGTAAATGAGTTTAATACATAAACAGTTTTTGGTGCTACTGTTACTTTTGTTAAGGACATTGAAACTGTTCGGGATTCGTTTATTGTTTGTAAAATACTCAGTTAACTGTCACCTGTATATTAAATTATTATTAAAACACATTTTCGAAACTGTAGTAGAAGCAAAAAAATACTTGCATAAGTATATTACAAAGTGCGTAAATTTATTTATTTAATCTTTATTGACCACAACACTATATATTAAGGTACAAATGGCGAGCTTAATGCTAAATGCATTCTCTGCCAGCTAACCATTAGACCAAACAGAAACACACGATGAACGGCATTATAAGAGAAGAAAAAAACTAAATGTTTATGATCATGAATTACTTTCGTAGTTAATCACGGCTAACGTACGTTTTGGCGCGTAAGACCCTTGTCCCGTTGTCTTGGTCAGGCCAGACTCCCCTGCTGGTGATACATCATGATGAATGACAAACGGGAGAATTGTATTGAGTCCCTTCTTTTGGAAATCACTGCGCTATGTACCACCCAACTTATCCCATTGGTTCTCGTAACTTGGTGGGGTTTTAAACTCAAACGGTCCGTCTGCTTGTTTGCCGACTATCTGTATCAAAAATAACTAATGTACATGTGTAAGATATAATATTATGTTGTAAATATAAAAATACAAAAACCATGGGTTGCAACTTTGTAAGTATGTTTTTCATAGTTAACAAAATATCAACCCTTTACCTTTATTAACAAACTAATGCTAGGCTCGGCAAATCAGAATAAGGCAGGTTATACACACAACCTTCAGCCAGTGAAATATCGCTTGACAGATTCCAGATGGCAATATTATGTAGAACTACAGTTTGCGCACGATGGTTTTTCATGTTTTCCATGTATGTATCGGAATGTAGTTGAGTTTTTATTTTATTTTTTGTTTACATTGTGGAGGCGTACATATGTATGTATGTACGCACTAAACTTTGCTTGTTTGTCTTATGTTTCCTTTGGTGGGTCTGCTGGAGGAGACTTAATTCTAATTCTAATTTCTAAATGAATGAAGTAATGAAAGTAGTACAGTTGCAGAGAGTTACCTTTTGTAATTTTCCCTGTTACATTTATCTGTGTGCATTTATACTTAAATAATTTATATGCACACTAACATAACTTTAATCTTACACACTCATGCTCATTAAAAATGTAACGTTTTCGGTCGAACGGAGACGTAACTCAACATGTGGGTGCGCAGGAAGGAAATGGCCCTAAAGGGGCATTAACTAACGCGCACCGGTCGCCATCGGAGTCTCTGTTAGTAATCTACGAACCGTAAAACTAATGATTATTATTATGGGCTTAGAAACAGGAGGTTTTTGTTACATTACGAAACGGAAGTAATGTAACTTGTATCATTTATAATCATGAACCTTTCTGATTCTCTTTGAATTACAATTTTCTAGAAAAACTCTGTGGTAGTACTACTGGTTTAGTTTGAAACTAAATAGCTAAACAGAGCTCATGACAACTAACCCTCACAGTTCTATGTCATTGTAATCTTTGAAAGATTTTAAGAGGAGGTGCTTTTATATGAGATAAGGAGGTTCACCTTACAAATTCGAGCCAGAAGGTTGCAGAGTATTTACGTATGTGGGTAGGATTTTCACATAATCCGGAATCTCTACTGAGCTTGCGAGCATCTTTATATACAAAAATACGTAACTAAACAATACTGTTGTTTGAAATTGAGAGGTTGACATTGAAAGGTCAAAGCTCCTTGCTCCATAGCCTGTCGACGTTAGAGGTGGCACGCCGATGGATTAACGGGACATGTGTGCGTAGTCATAATGTCATATTATAGAAAGAACATTACGATATACTATTCCTCAGTAACGACATTTATATTATTAACAAAACGATGATTACATTAATATACCGGTTTTTTATTATTAGGTTAATATAAAATTTATTCAAAATATGTTTGGTAAAAATCGGCAATTTTTTCAAAATGGTTTTCAAAGTCGACGTTTTCCAAGAATTATAGAAATTATTTGAGGTGATATACTAGTTAATTCGATTTATTACTATGAATACACAAATTTTGAATAATTTAAAGGTTCCTTGCTGTATTCCGAATATATATATATAATATAAATATATATATATATATATATATATATGTAATGTATATAAATATATATATGTAATATATATATATATATATTACAACGTTTTTGTTTGTATGGCTACTCTCTCGCCTTCAGCATTCTACGGCGATTTATTGATCATAAAAATTTATATTTAGCTGTCAGTAATATACCACTCAGTATTACTCAGTTTTTTGTATATTTAGGTAAAACAAAACTAAAATTCTAAAAAATAAAATGTTCATATGTAAAATCCTTACAATAAATACAGTGTAGGTAACGTCTTATAAATTACACATTTATAAAGTCTACTACTTATTTAAAGCAGAGGTTTGTCCAAAAAATATATAAATTACCTTATTTTAAAAAAATAATATCTCACTATTATTCTTATTGTGTCTAATCTCACATAAATAATAAGTATTATAATATTTTTATCTACTCAATATAATATATGAATGAGTAATGAACACTACTTTCTTCTCCAGCTTTTTAACAAAGTCCTTCAGATGAAACACTCGCATATTTTAGGGTAAGAATTCCTATCTTGTTTACGTTTAATTATTAGCTAATATGGCAATGTGAAAAACGCCATCTATTGTCGAGTAGGAGAACTACAGATACAGTTAATAAGATAGAGCTTGTACTATGGGACATATTATGGAATAAAAAATATTTTAAATTTCAATCATTAAAATTTATGTTTCTACTCGTTAACATTTATCAGGCAGTTACCCAATTAATGTTGACGTGGGACTATTCCCGTGTAATGAGGCTGATATTCGTCTCCTCGCGCTTCGAGCTTTCCAAAGTGTTCAATACATATATTGAACATGAACCTGGCAATGTTTTGCGTGTGGCAACACTGTTTTTTTTTTTTACCTTCTTCCATTGTTTGGGGCACTTGAAGATTTTATTCATTTTAATTCCATGTAAATTGTGATTTATTCTATAATAAACACGTTAAATAATAAAACTCTGTTTGAATTATGCAACACAAAGTAATGTCGATAATGTGAGTACAGTTTACCAACATTGATCGCCGGTCGCCGTAATGATGCGTTCTGCTCTTGTATCGCAGTTGCATTATCCAGGTTATTAGTAATTTATTCAGAAGGACGTCAGAAAACTTGTCTCATGCATGAGATGATACCGTGAAATTAAAGTCAGTCGGAGTGTTAATTTTACCATTCCAAATGGTACAAACTTTGTTGTTTCGGTACATTTCGCGGTCGTGGTGGACTTTTATAACAGTATATTGTGCGTTTTGGGTCTAGGTTATTTATAACGTCTCATTTTTAATAGTAAGAAGACTGCTTCAACTGAGAATTTAATCTGGATTCCTCCCTAAGGAGATAAATCCCGACCATCGACTGTTCTACAGGGTTATCAATGTATTTAAATACAACTATGTTATCTGCAATTTGTGTTTAATCTATTGATGTATGTTAGAGTTACGAAATATCCCGAATGGTCGCCATTTCTGTATTAGTTTTACAATTTTCTGCTCCAATGGCCTAGGGTTATCTCACTAGATTTATTAAAATTTGTGATTTACGTTTTGCAGTTCTAATTTTCGTGGTCTGTTGAGCGTGGAACCTGTTGCTGTCGTCTAGATAGTGTAACAAATTACTCTATTGTCTATGCTAATAACAAAATTGAAATGATTGAATCGTACGATACTTTGTTTTCGTGCGATTCTACATCTTCAGAAATGATACGCTAATTTTATTTACACAACGCACTCCTTAGTACATTTGAGTATAGAAAATCCACTACAGTTTGATATATTTTAAATGAGACATCGTTTTTTTTAAGAATAATTTACTAAAATAAAGTTTCTTCAATTTTTTTCAATTCAATTTTTGCCTTCAATACGGTTTGTAATTCTATGATAACACATAAATAAATAATACACTAAGATTTGAATATTTTATTGCGCTATCTGTGAAAGCATCAAGCAGAAACTTCAGAATTGTTGATGTGATTTTGCATGTCGTTAATCTGTATTAAACAAAACTTAAACGTTATGTCATTTTAAATAGATGCTCCTATAGCTCCTTGGTAATAACAGACTCTACCTGCCAAACGAAAACTCTAAGGTTTGGTTTTCGAACGGAATATACATTGATATTTAAGATAAAACTTTATTCTCGGATTGGTTGATTCTAATGTTTAATCTGGATATATGCAACAAGCAACGCAGGATATCCTGATAAGGACGTGTGTTACCTATATTTATCTTGTAACGGACCGTACGTTTGTTGAGATGATAAAATAAACAATAAATCATGATGACGTTATGCGAAAGAATGTGCAATAGAACTTGTTGGCGAGATACAGCGCTATTCGTAAGGTTTCCTCGCTGAGTGGGCGCTGTTATGTAAATGCGTACGAACTTACGGCTTCCGTACAAGCTGTTATGAGATTTATACCTTATGTAGCGGTACAAGCAGACTGCGGACCACCGACACGCCGACGAGCGTTTCATTCCAAGCGGGGGACTGATCAAAGAGAGTAATATTATGTACGTGTTTATGGACTGTTGCTTTGACAGACATGATTTCCAAAGACGAAATGTCTGTAAGCATAGAGTTAGTTAATTTTATATAATATTATTAAAAATAGATGCTGAAAAACGTAACGCCATATTCATTTCGTGTGAATTCAGAATATTTCGTGGTCTGTGGATTTTTTTATTTGTTTTGTTTAAGTTTAAAAAAGGGATTTTATAAAAAAGATTAAAAAAAGGGATATAAATGGCACTCAAAATAAATGGGTTAAGTTACATTATTATTTTACTTTAAGAAATAGTGAATATATACATATATATATATATATATAACAACATCTCGAAGTTCCGACAAATGGAAAATTCCTTTATCCATTTTAATAAGGTTGATAATGTTTGCATGTTATTGCATAATTTATTGATATAATGGTAAGTATGCACAAATACGACTTTTAGTTAGCGAGTCGTAAACACACATGTATATCGTAATATTAAAGCGCGATGCTATTCCCCATCACTAAATAAATATCGTAATAAATTATCTTAAACCTCATGAATGTCAAAAGAAATGGAAGCATAAGATTTAATTAACGTTGCCTGTCTTCACAAGAATGTACTCGGCTATTATGTATTAATATAAATGTATGTATTATGTATTATATGTACATGTGTGTCACTGTGTGAGCTATATCAGTAGTCAATTCCCGTGCTGTATCATTACTTCGTCACATAGAGACCAAAATCGCGTGCACTGATCGGTGTTCTCCATTTATCCGACATCGGTTCACTCCAATGTCCGTTCATAAAGTTATGAACGGTACGCGGCTTACACTGCACGCACACACACGCTCATCTACTTCCATCCTCGGTCTTGCTCTTGACACGCGGTCACTTGCTACGCATAATAATAGATTCAAATGATTCACATGACTCTAGTAGCTCCAGCTCCACGACAAGAGTTCTTTTGTGAGTCGAACGCGAGTTATGACTCCGAACGCTCGCCTCTTATTACGAAATTTGAAAATGTCTTCCGAATCTCGACTGGTCTGTAACCTCGTCTTGTCTGTGATCTTACAAAAATAATGTAGTGTGTGTATATGTGGCATGCTGATGTGGGCGTGTTGTTTGTTTTGTTCCAATGTCGAGCCGGCGTTTTCGGTTAGGTAAGTCTGAAGTGCGCGATTGGTAATTATTTTCGTAATTATAATAATTACAGTACACTATTTGAAATAAGCTAACATACCTTATTGTAGTATTTCTCAAATTCAGCGCTAACTACTTACGAGTGTACGTTATATTCGTTAGATTAAGTTAAGCTTCCTCTTTTGGCGGGCGCCGTGCGGCTTCCTATTTTACGCGGGAATTTAAAGCGAACACAAATAACTAATGACAGATTAATTAGAATTTTAATGCCTTGTGAATTCGTTGCACTTACAACGATGTTTTATTAGACATAATTTAATTAAACAAGTTCAACTCATAATTGTTTTAATAACAGTTCAATTACAACCTCACGCTCGGTTAGCTATTATACCTACTTACAAACTTACAAATAATTACTATACAGACTGAAAATTCCGTTTATTTTACTTTTTTTACATGTGGACATTTGCAACAATTAATTACCAACCGGCATGTAGTCCTATTTGACGTCAATTTTACTATTGCAGACTAAGATGGACCGCTCTGTACTGAGATCTAAAATTAAATCATTTGGCTTTACTGTTAACTAAGCTATAATACTTCTTATGTCAGAACCGTATGGAAATAGAAATTGATTATGTTTGGACATATTGTAGTCAATTAAATGGGTCGCAGAGGCTATAATAGTTATTTATAGTTATTATGTTTAAGTAAATTAATTACGTAGAAATGATTACATATATACGTGAATTAATTTGGGTGTTAAAAATACCACAGTAGTTTTTCCAGAGTTCTAAGGTTGACTTGTTTTCCTCCTTGTGGCATTAATTCCGTCTTAATTATAATGCTTTGATATTTTTCAATTAACATTTAAACCGGATCTGCGTCTTCCGATTTATCGGACATCCTAAATCCGATTTAGTAAACATTCGACTTACTTTTTAAAATAATAGATTAATAAAAGGAAGATTTATTCAATTAACTTTAGGACTTAATAGGATTAGAAATTTGAGATCGCGAAGTAGTTTTATTACGCACGATTATGATAAATATGATAAAAAGCTCGTCGGATGTTTCCTAAAATCGGACAGGAATAAGGATGCGGAAATTGGTCTTAAATATATAGTATGAAGTGCGTAGTCTGTGGTCGTCGCTTGTAAAATGTGGATAAAAAAATACTGCCTATAGTGACGTGTATCTAAGAATGCAGCCATTGTCTATTTATCGAGTCTATCTTTATCGCCCTAGCCGGGATTGCATTCCTTGCATAGCGCTGCACTAACAGATTTGTTATCGTGACTATGAGAAAAAACCTGTTACCAGCCTATGACAATTAAAAAATACCAACATCGAACAAATACAACAATAGATATCTTAGTGATTTTTCGTTAATTCATTAAAAACAACAAATATGTGCGTAATTTATATTACATATAATGTTGAAAATACATCAGGTATATCAATCTTACATTTCTGTTTCATGTTTTGTACTGACATCACTGCCTCTCAACATATCCTGAAAGATGACTGGCAGAGAATGCTTACAGCCTTAAGTCTGCCTTTTTCCAGTATTGTTTGGTTCAGAATAAATAAATAAAAAGTGTATGAAAATAAAATATATAAAATAATACCAAACTAATAAAACAAATTTTTTCGCATTCACCATAGTGATATACACAATTGTTTTAAGAAAATTAGGTCTATTAACAACTGTGAACCAGTAAAATATACATAAAATCGATAACAAATAATACATATCCAAGAACAAATATTTATATATCATATAAATTTCTCAGCCGGGAATCAAAGTCGAACCCTCCACACAAGGGTCACGATCTTCACCATTAAGGACACAGGGTTGTACAACGGGCAGTAAAGGAATGCGAAGTGGCGAAGCTTCGTCTCAGTAGCCTGTCTCAGTCTGTTCCAGCAGTTGACAGGTATAAGATGAATAGAAAGAGATAGAAAATGTGAATACAACATTTATCGTTCATCATAAGACAAGGAGTGATATAAGCTGTAGAATTATTGTGAAGTTAATTATTGGCCAATGATAAGACATGTAAATACTTATCAAGTTGAGGTTAATTTGAGGTCTTTTATCTATATCCTTCGGGAATGGGATAAACACTACTGATTATATTACGCCTTAGGTACTTAATTAGTAAATAAGTGTCTGAAACGGAACCGGCATACTTAAAAGGTCCATTTTAATTAATATATAGTTAATGGATGGATTTAATTAATTAAGTTAATGAAACTTGTATATTTATTTGCCTTGTATTTATTTTATTTTTTTGTTTCTTGATGTATAAAATTTGATTTATTAATTATTATTTATGACAGGACTGATCACTCTTCAACCATATTTTTAATATTTCAAACCCAAAAATTACCCGCTTTGATCGATTGCATTGTAAAACGTTGTCTATTATACTCCCTACATAAAATTAATAATACAATTTAATCATTTGGACACTTTTTAAACGTGTACGTAATATTTTGCGGTCAAAAAAAAGGTTTCGAAAAGGTGATTTATCATTGAGCAGAAGAAACGGCGAAATAAACTGTTCAGCTCATCTTTAAACCGACCATAAATCGACATTAAACAATGACAGCCGAAGAGAGCCTAATAATAATAAGTGATCAGAGATCATCATTGAAAATCGTAAGAACTAGCAACACAAAGTCTCTTAAACTCCGAACAGTGATTTTATACCCTGGTGTTATACCCTGTATTAGTATGTATGTAGTTTTGTACCTTGGACTAGTGTAGTTACCGACCTCTATGTCATTCAACAGAGATACGTTCAATACAACAGCTAGATAAATTATCATTCATTATTGAAATATATAGTTCGTATTCGTTCATATTTTATAAATATGAAAATTACAATATTGGTTATAAGATATCGACAGTAGCGGAGCAATAAAACCAGAATAGTAGCCGAATGTCAATTTGATGGTTAGATGGTGCCGATATTTTACTGCATAATACAGTCATTTGTAACACGCGTTACATCGCCTATTGATCGACGTTGTCTGTCACGTATCCAGAAAGCGTTCATCTTTAATTGATCAACCACCGATAACGTTTTTTAATCGCTATTGTATAATCCAAAGCGTGATTTATGTACAATTTTTACGTAAATACCCGACAAACAAGTACACGTGCCACCTCATGGTAAGTTGTCACGGTCGGCTATAGATATCCGCAACACCTAAGGCATCACCAACGCGTTGCCGGTTAAAATGTAACTGGAGGCTCCGCATCGGTATATGTTCTCCATAGCCTTCGTTGTTTAGCTGGTTGCACCCGCAGAGGAGGTTGGCTTGGTTTCAAGGATGGATATAAAATATACAAAGTGACTCATAGAATATCGATGATTTTAATTATCCATTCTGTATGCTCTTTGCAGTTTAATAATTAAAAAAAAACGCACATAAATAACGCTACTTAGATTTTTTTTAAACATGAAACATTATTATTATTGAGCCGTCGATAATTATTTCTATCGTATTCTACTCGTGACCAGTTTATTATTTCTAAGTTCGAACCCACTCAAAGACCCGCCAACTCTATCGCGGATACTTTGTCGTATTTTAATATTCTTTACCACAATCACGTTGTCAGTGAACCCGCACGGGCGCGACGTTGATATGTGTTAAATTATTTATAATTCGAGCAACGATTTCTCAACGGATTCCTGAACGTAGCTGCAATCGTCATCCTTCATTAATCGCGTTCGATTTTTAAATCGAACCGTTTTTGTAAACGTGCAGTTGGCAATTTCAATCTACCCTCGTTCTATATTTAGTGTAAAAGAATGCGGTCTTTCCGTTTGCATATGAAGCAAGTAAGATGCATGACTACCTTACAAGCAATTTTCAATATTAAAGTAAGCTCATTGAATAGTTTCATCTATACTAATAATGAACCGTAACGAGGCGGTGTTAATATTTTCTGAAATTTTCATTGGATATAAATATTGGAATAAGCTAAAATAAAAACAATATCATCTGTAATTATTTTAATTCGATACACAGCCAAAAACAGAAGAAGGAGCTTATTAAAAAAAAAAAAACTAAAAATACATAGTGACGGTCGACACGGAGGATTTTTACATTCAAAACTCGACGGAAGTATGGTTTAATTTAATTGATCTGTTAATGGTGAATGGTTTTAATTGATCTGTTCTAATGTTTAATCTGAAATATTCCAATATTTGTTTCTTTGTGCGTATATTAAGGCATCACATAAAAACTATTGAACAGATTAACATGTAACTCGTTACATTTATAGCCATTACGGGTAAACTTTCGCTAAATAGCACAATTATTCCTTAGGAATAAGATTTAAAAAAATCTAATTAACATTTAACCAATTTGGGAGTTTTAATAATTACTTCAAAAATTGTTTGTGATTTATATAATTTCAAAAACTTTTAGGTTAAAAACATAAATTAAGGATATTTTTAATTTTAAAGTCTTATGTTTTCCAAAACGAAACGAAGCTCTGTTAATAGTGATTTATATTTGAAACTAAATACAAATTTAGGAATTAATCGAGACCATTTACATATTTCTAGAAATCCGTCCTAGATTCGCTTACGACAATTTTGCGAAAACAGATCCGTTTTCGGAATTAACCGTAGACTACATTATACCCTATATTATAAGTTCTAAATATGCCAGCAATCATTTAAACCTGTTCAGTGGTTTTAGTGTCATACGTGTATAGACAAACAGACAAAAATATATCGACAACAAACTTTACCTTCGTTAAAATTCCCTAAAAATATTCGATTCGGCCCCGTTAGAGTATTATGAGTAGATAGTCTGCCTATAAATATATTTGTTTCTAGCTGTGCCCGCGACTTCATCCGCGTGGAATTTAACAAAAAAATAATTTAGTTTTTTTAGTTACCTTTTTTCATAATTTTTCTAAAATAACAGTAGCCTAAGTTACTCCTTATTACATCAGCTACCTGCTAGTGAAAGTCCCGTCAAAATCGGTCCAGCCGTTTCAGAGATTAGCCGGAACAAACAGTCAGACAGACAGACAAAAATCGTATATGTACCGTATATACATTCAAATGCATGTTGTAAAAAGCAGTTATTTTAATATTTCAAACAGACGCTCCAATTTTATTCATTAGTATATATATATATATATATTATTAGGATATATATTAAAATACCAGTCGTGCGCCCTGAGGCTTGCACCGGTTTATCTAAATAACGCGAGCTCATCGGCGGCAGTCAGCCGTGAAAACCGCATTTTCAAGCAAATGTCACCGGTCGTTCCCATTTCGTGGCACGTCAATCGCTCGTTATCCACAGATTCCTGCGGTGTCATAGAAAAATAACCGCACTGAAGTAACGGCGTTAAACCGCCTGTTAACTTTGAATGCCTTTGAACGCTCGGGATACTAAGGTTGTAAGTAAATGGAATGTCGTCGGACACGGTGAGGAGTATCATTGCACGTTACAGCCAAATTTCGTAAAGGTTATATATAGGTTACAATCGATTCGTTGAATTCTAATCAATTAAACCGTTCGTTTTCAAACGGGTTCGCATTAACACTTAAACATTGTTGTTGTAATGAAATTTACTGAAATCTATCTATCTATCTATCTATACATATAATGAAATTGTAGCTTTCTGCTAATGAAGGATATGTACGTGAAACTTAGGAACTTTTATTAACTCAATAGAACCCAAAAAAATTGTTGTTAGAATTTTTGTCTGTTTGTACGATTGTGTGTGCGTTAATCTCAAACACGGCTTAGCCGATTTTGTTACGTTTTTCACTAATGTATTACAGTTGAAATACGTTTTATTGCAATTCGTCCATATATAAAAAAGTTATAAAGAGAAAAACCCTGTCCTAAAACAGTGCCATTTTTAAGTGTAAGATTTTATTTCCCCCAGGTTTGAGGACTCTAAATATGGTTTATTTTATACGTAGCATATTCTGAAACCCTCCTATGACTTGTATGGAGGACACTGAATTTCCCTAGATCACTCACTCAGTTTGAATCGATCACTAATTTATTTCACTGGATCACACAATCACTCGCAGATTTGAATCGATCACTGATTTAAAAACTTGATGTTTACTTTTTCAATATTAAACTTACTATGTGATTTCAGTGCTTGCATTTAATTATATCTAAGTATTGTTCCATATTTGAATTTAGGAATTTCTTCTTAAGTGGCTCAATTCTCAGTTAGATACAATATATTATTCGCCGCGTTGAAATAAGCCAGATTCTACGACTGGCCATTAACTTCTAGGGTAAAAAAGTTTACGCAATGCGCACAAATGGTTGTTAACAAAACGCTTGTAACAAAAACCGCTTACAACGAACGCATGCACTTTTCCGGGCGTTACGTGCTGACAGCCAACACTTTTGAACTCGTAAACACCTATACACTCGTAGGATGATGATTGATTGCTCTTTCTTCATTCTAGTTTTTTAAGTACTAAAAAGTGAAGTGGAAGTAACCGAGTCATAGTTTCAGTTGAGCTTGTTATGATAGTTCGAATTATATACGTTAGTGCGTGTAACACTGGACTAATTAGAGGAGTGTGGAAGCTTTCATACGAAACAAAGGTGCAGCCTAGCTATGTGATCCGAATGGCTGCTGTATGGGTTTTAGTATTGCTGTCCATGGATGTCCATACGTCTGAATATGTGATACATGCTGGAGAATAAGGCAGCGGGGAATCCGCTTTTTGTTTTCATGTATGTTCCTAGTATTTCCCGTAGCATCCCCACATTAAACATCGGATAATTTCTTACAGCAGTTCTAGGTAAGTAGGGTAGTTCGTTAACTTAAAGATACATTACTGTCAATGTTAAAATGTAATCCTAATGAAATAATAATAATAATGCATTGGGACTATATGTGTTGTAATTACGACGATGTTTTAATACTAATGACAATCATTTCAAACGACCGTGCAACATTTCCGTTGACGTGATACGTTTTTGACAGTATGGAATAAATATAATTGATTGATTGATATGTTGTACATGTATGGTACAGACCGGTTAGTACATAATAACATGTTATACAGCAAAGCATAATTACTGCATAGATTTGGTAAA
Source organism: Megathymus violae (assembly GCA_003671415.1). NCBI lineage: Eukaryota > Metazoa > Arthropoda > Insecta > Lepidoptera > Hesperiidae > Megathymus > Megathymus violae. The sequence continues at coordinate 902,796 of PDGT01000046.1, read as the reverse complement.
ACTTCTATGCGTGACTGTCTTCTAAATCAAATTACGATTTCTATATATAGTTGAGTTTAATGAACGATATGGATTACAATGTGTGCACGAAAGTGTTTCAGAATATAATTACATGTTCATTTACACCTCATTTATACAGAAATTAAACAATAACGGGCTCTATACTGGCGCGTGAGTCATGGCTAGGTATATCGAAAGATGATTGTTTTATCGCCACACAAAAAAGAAAAAAGTTTATGAATACAAAAAGACAGAAGAAATAAAAGACTAATACACATCAACAAGAAACGTCTTAGTATAAACTGCATAAGATTATTTGCAAAATTTCATAACTCTTTGATGTCAGCTTCGCGCAGACATTTATTTGTCTCGGGATAAAATCTCTAATTTTGTACTGCCAATACTTCTACAGTTTTTGGGCTTTCGCATCCGATCCCGATACTAAACGGCCCTTAATAGGCCTTTCGCAGACAATTGCGACAGTAAAGGGCGTTATCATATTTGTCACGCCCGTGTTTGATTCTCTTATTTATTTCTATTTGAAACTACATATAAGAATAGTATCGCTCATTCATCCCGCTTAATATCTGAAGTATAAACAAGAACTTACGTATTTACATTATTATATAAACAACGATGTACAGTCATAGAGTAACTGGCTCTTAGTTGACTTGAAACAAAATCATTACCGTTAAAGAACCCTTTGACGCGTGTTGTTTCGGACCAATTGAGTGATTGAATCTTTCATTCGTTCAATTTAATCTTTCATTCGTTCAAGGTCAGTGCAATTCGGACCAACTAAAGCTCACGCCGCCGCGCCGTGACGCCGTGATGGACGGTGTCACTGTGGGAATTAAATAAATTGCTGCTATCAGTGTTAATGCCGGGACGTCGTAAACATCTTACGCAATGTACTTTGTAACAGTATAGTGTATTGTCCGGTGTAAAGCACTATTGAACACGTTTCACGGCTTTAATAAGCACTTTATCTCGCGCTGTGAGTCTGTAGCGGGGTGATTAGGTATGCTCTAGGATTCTTAATTTCAAATACAGCCACACGTGATTTGTACAACTGTAGTGGGACTTTATTAAGCGTGCGATTTGATAAATAATTTGAAAATGGAACGATGTGGCCAGTCTATATATCTACGTCATAAATCAAAATGTGTATAGTTAACTATTGGAAGTAAATAAAAAATGTTTTCTTTATCTTACGTTGTCCTACTTGGAAATTATCAAAAAACATCGAACCTTCTACCTGCCTCCCTGACTCCTGTTCGTTGTATCTCATAAAAAAACTATAAACAAAAGAATTCAAAGAATTCGATTTTAAATTTCGTTCGAAATATCACATCAGAACTAAACCCGTGGACTCGGATCATCGTGATAAATTTGAAGTTTTGGAATTATTTAATACATTCTTTCTTACCTTCTCATTTCCAGGCCAACAAGATAAGTGACATCTTTAGTCTTGCCGATGTCCACGACGACGGGTGACGGTGACCACTTACCATTACGTGACTCGTCTGCTCGTTTGTCGGCTATTAACATAAAAAAAAAAACTGAAATGTCCACTTCAACATCGTCTTAGCCGAAAACATGCATCGATCATAAGCTAATGACCGTAAGCGACTTTCTGCACGATGGTTGAATGGGTGATGTTTGATTTGATGAGAGACCGATATACATATTTCTTCATAGCTGCCATACTTTGGCACGTTACGCCGTCAATAAGATTTGATTGGTATCGGTAAATGCCAATCAAATCTTTGCGGAAGTATTCTAGTGGCATTACTCGCGACGAAACTTGGTCACAGATTTTTCCATTGACCACTCGAGAGTAACTTTAAACTTTAAACAGAGTAACTTTAAACTTTATCTAGGACTCTTCAATTGCGAGAGACACGTGCCCAGACCACTAATAGGTTAAAGGCAAACGTCCTTTTGAATCAAGTTATGTATATACGTCATATATGCGTCGCCAATGCATTACGTAAGTGAGTGCATGTAAAACCCGATGCTTCACAACATCGCGATACGAGTGCAGATGGAGATCTGTCACATAAAGTGTCACATGGTATAACGGTATGAGGAAACGTTAGAAACAAGTTCATTGATGTACGGTCAGCAACGATATTACAATAACGCGGGTCGAATGTTAAGTTGATTTTGTGCAATTTTCCGGCTTAATAAGGCTATTTTTGTTGACTATAAAAGGTGTATTAATTTCGTGTAAAACGAGATGCAGTTATGAGTAAGAGTGAGAGGAACACTGAAAGATAAACGTAATGTTCGCTTGGCTGGCAGCCACGAGTGTCTTCGAGGCCAAATTGAAGTTACGAAAGTAAAAATGGGTCCCAAGCAGCTTTCTTTTATCGGAAAAGTCGGCAAACGAACTAACAGACAACGTAATACTAAGGTACCACAGCCTGTGCACATCAACAACACTATGAGTATCACCAATACGAGTCTACAAAAAAGCTATAAAGTAATCTTCTTTTTATTTCAAATACGATGGATTTTTAAATATTTCAAAATTAGCTCAGCTTGTTTTGTGAACTGTACGAGTACGAAGGGTTCGCGCTTGGTCAAATTACCAGCTTGTCCTATATAGCCTTCAAGAGGGAGCAAGTTGTGCAAAAGCGTAGAAACAACTTCAAAAAGGTGTTTGTCTTCAACTGTTCACAGAACTTCATACGCTGGAAAGCATTATATTTATTGTTTCTCGCTGTTATTTTGCGAAGAAATAGTACTTAGGTAATGTCATTAATTTATGTCAGTATTAGTAAGTATAACTAATAGGTATTAATTATTTTTATTATTATTATATTATTTTACGTACTATATGGATGTTCAGGAGGCGTATACGGTGCGTTATGATATAAATATTGTTAATATAATATCATCTTGGTTTATTACACATGCTTATTCTAAAAGAGTTCATTTGAACTTAGAAAGTCTGCTCGAGTTATGCTATGTTCATATCCAAATATTAGCATATTCTATCACTCCCTCCATAAACAAGTACAAAGTTTTGACCACAGATATTTTTTCAACATACCAAAACATGCTGAAATATACAAAACTAGGTTACACAAATAATTTTACTGAAATCGGAAAATCAACGCATGTTATATCTTACCTCCAATCGTAAACCGACCGTTAACGAATAGCGGTCTGTCGGACCTACTGCCACCACTGGGAAGTTGTTGCGAATGTAGACCAGTGCCCCTGCCTTCTGAGAGAGGTCCGGGTTCTTTTTCTCGAATTTTAAGATGCTTTACCGTGTCAGAGTCTCAAACACAAACTTCTATATGGTCGAAAATTAAAAAAAAAGAACTTAAGTAGCTCGTAATAGAGATAGACGTTAATTGGAGCTACGAGTGTGTCGTCTTTATTCTTAACAGGGCTATTTAAAACGATATAGTTCTAAAAAGCACCAATTTTACAACACACATTACATACATACTACCATTCGCCTATTGGTCGAAATGCGACCATAATTTGTTTAAAACTTGATTTTGAACATTATTAAGGCTCTGTTGTCAAAGACTATATACCACTATAATTAGTTGTAATACTAGATCTACTAAAAAAATCTCTGAAACCACGAATATTCCGCGCGCGGCTTCTGAACTTTAAACTTTTTGACAACCGCCACGGTTATTTCATTTGCAGAAGTTTTATTGTTCGAACATGAATCAATAGATGGCTCTATAAGGGAAAACTGTCCATACGTCAAACGAACATCTCTTTTCGGTTTGACTTTAACCATAAACAAAAGAGGATGTGTGTGTTTAAATTATAAATGTAGGTGTGTCATATGTCATAATAGTAGTATTCGTAAGGTTTATTTTCGTTAGTTTTGTATATTTCACATATTGTCTTTCTGCACACCCTCTCCATGTCAATATTAACGGTGCCAAATTTCGTACTCCTCCGTTCGCGTTATTGGCGGAAAAAGAGGTACAAAGTTTTTGCTTGACGTTCTCGTGGAACACATTGAATTTTTAAGTGCATTTTTCTGTTCCGTATCGATCTTGATATGACAAAAACAAAAAAAGCACACACACACACTCTAAATTCTTACACACTCACGATCAAGACATTAATTAGTGCCTTACAATGATGTACATTGTAAAATAATAAATCACTGAAAAAATCACTGAATCATTGAAAAAAGCGCATGTAAAGATTGCCTCATCGGAATGCTATACAATCTCTAATGTGATATTTCGAGCTTTCTTTATAATTTCTAGCATTTCTTAACAAAGGGTGCATACAAAGACTGGAAATGGGCGATGTAAAACTCCTGTTCCACAACGTACGAATAAAACACACGAGTATCAAAAAATAATTATAAATCCTATGCTAGAATGTTTATAAGATTCGATTTTTCATTGACGATTTCAATTTTATGGTTATCAATGTGTAAGTGGAATATATTCCAGGCCTCCAGGATTACATATGACGATTCTCTGAAACGGCCCACTTATGAGTTAAAGTTATACAATTGAAGCCAAAAAATTAATATAGTTATTGCTATATTTTTATTTGTACCTCTAATGCTTTTTATCTGTGGCAGGTATTTTCACTACATTAATAAAAAATCTGTTATATGAAACTAAACATTTTTTACATGTACGCAAACATTTTAGTTTGGGCTTGAAAGTCTTTCTTTCTTTTTTTCTTTAAAATATTAGTTCGCTCGGACGCAAGCTATACGACCGAATGCACCACAAAATCTCTTTTATTCGCTGAACTAATGAATAAACTAACTATAAATAACTTGAGTGGATCTTTCGTAATGCGATGTTTTCTTTCGTAAATTGGCTTAGTAGTGATTTGGTTTTAAAGGAACACAGTGTTGAAATATTTATTGTGTGATTAGTTTTGTGGTTGTTTACACTTTTCACTTCCTGGGAATTAACTTTGCTAATATGTTGCGTAGCTAAGAGGAAAACAACTTTTCTTGCCTTGTTTTCTTTATTATAGTCAGAATATAATAGCCAATAATTGAAATCACTAATAATCAGTCTAATATCAATCAATTGGTATCAATGTTCACTGTACATTACAGTACTGGAGTACCTATTCCAGTCCGAATTGTTTTTCTCGTATAAAAATTGTATTTTTATCTTTTACATGAATGGATATCTTTTACATGGATGGATGCAGAACCACAGTTAAAGCGACCACTTCTGATCACATCGCCGTGATACAGGTTTCTTCAGGCAACGTTGCGTTTTACCAATGATGATGAAATTAGTGCCATTTACAAATAAAGCATTCAATCTTATTCTTCAAGGGTGTTAATTCATCTGCGATTAACTTCAAATGTAACGTGATTCCGTCTGACGTACATTACAAATTATCTTATTCTATAAAAAAAGTTAAATACTTAAAATAATTCATAATATAAACATGTAAATTGATAAAGATAAAACACGATCTCATGATTGACGTGACAGCGGCTTCTTTATTTTATTGGCTTATCTGTAAACGTGATAAATTTTGAATCAATGTTGTCAATATGAATCAAAAGACAAAACGTGTTGAGGTCATAGAGGTATTATAGATAGAGCAGAAAAGTCAGGTTTCCGTTAAAAAACAGAGAAGATTGCGGTACGTTCTCTATCTCTCTCTTCTCGCGCATGTGCAATTAGCGAGAAAAGTGAGCATAATAGAACGATTCGAAGGTTTGTTGTTGTAATTGAATTTCTGCGGTTGACAATGTATTTATAAAATGACAAAAACTTATGTAATTTGTAAATTGTTTTGATTTTATTATTTGAAAAACAAGCTAGTCTTTAATACGCATGCGTTAGTAGAGAGAGACAAATAGGGTACCGCAATCTTATTCTTCTTTCTAACCGTCGTGAAGAAGGCGGAGATCACCGGACTTGCAAGCGCGAAACGTACTGACGCCAGGCGACACCAAGAATACCTAAGAACCCCTTCCAATGAAGGGGACCTCATAGAAGACCGGTCCGTCTTTACGGGCCGCAGATGAACACCACCTAAGGAGGGTAACCTCGACGGTCAAAACCCCGCCAGAAGGGCGAGAAGACAGACATATATATATATATATATATATGTACACTACAGAGAGTAGTTTTAATTATGAACACATTCGTTACAAAACACATCGAGAGACATATGCAAATTATTTTATCCTAACTGAAAGTATTCTTAAAAGAAATAAACGAAATGTTAGTAAATAACAATTAAAATTAAGACGTTAAACTTTATTAAAACAAATAAATGGGGCTCAAATTCGCCAAATCACCTGGCAGAACAAGATGGCTGACAAAATGTTAAGTGAAACGAAGACGTTTCCTTTCATCCAATATTTTTATGAAAATTTTTCTTTCATATTGTTAATCCCGAAAATCCCGAGATTGGTCAAATTAAATCACGAAATTTTCCGGACTGCAAAACGACCGGGTTCACGACACGACACGAAATACGAGATCGCGGGATCGAAATATCTATGTAGAAGTTAAACAATAAAACAGGTTTAAATAGTTAATATAACGAAGTGACAATCAAACGTAAATTTACTGCTTGGTAATTAGACATACATGTTTTTGCGTTCATGTCTTTATCAAAAACGTGTTTAATAGGAATGAGGTCAAGATCACATTATCACGGAAATAATATTCAAATTAAATCCACTCAAGAGAAGACAAGTACACATAGTACATACTTTTGATACAACAGAGGTCGTCGAGAAGGTATTGAAATGTATATGAAAGTATTAAAATATCAAAATTAATATTATTATTGTTATAGGTACTACCATTATTTATTTCGTGCTAATAGCACGATACATAATATTGCACGATAAGGCAATTTCTTCGTATTGTATTTTTTTATATTAAAGCGGTCTGTCCTGTCTTCATTGGGATTGTACAATTATCTATGTTAGTCAAAGATCTAAATTACCACAAATTGAAACATACTTAGCGCATATCATCATAATTGTAGATAATCTATGAATAAGCATTATATATAAATTATGTCCATCTGGAATAATGTACCTTTCAAATGGTAAAAAGACTGTCAGATGGGTGTCTTGGTTCCAGTGATTACTCTCCGCATTCACATAAATTCACGCAATTCGCACTGTCTTTATAACATTAGTATAGACGAGCTGATACCCACAACTTCGTCTGGGTTGATAAATATATTTTATGTGCGTTTCGTTTTCGGTAGGTGATGCCTTTGTTGTGACTGAAGTTCACGAGCAACGATGGCCACTTACCATCAAGTGGCTCGTCTGCTCGTTTATCGGCTATTTGTAAATATTTTGTATATTTTTAATTTATATATATGAAGATAAATTCTATATTTATTATTGATCACTTCTAAAAATTTAATTATTGGTATAGAATTTAATTGATTATCTATTTCATGAGATGCAGCAGATCGTTTGAAGGAGTTATTTGAAATATACCGAAAATAATTTTACCACCGATATAATACCTACGAGGTTTTATCATCAGCTTGTTAAGAGTTGTGACGCTAATGTTGTCAGGATGTGAAATTTGGTAAAAAATTATGCTCATACAGTGGGATGGGATGGTATGAATACGTTTTTTCATAGCATGCTATAATTAATGACTTGCTTTTTCAGATCTTCTTAAACATCTATTTAATAATCAATAAAATAAAATAATAATAATATTAGGCTCTATAAATAACAACAATTATAATCAGCATTCAAGAGAGGCCTTATTTTATTACACACAATTTCATCCGGCCCCGATTCAATTGTTTATTGTTACTACATACAAAACAGTCGTAGAATACGATGTTATATTGGATACGCTCCCCATTAACTGTTCCATTACGAACCAAGGTTATTTCGTATAACTCATGCGATTGTAGTAGTTATTATAACTAGCGATATCTGTTATGTTCGAAGGACACGTGCAGGATTTTTTTAATATTTATGACAGTAGCCGACAAACGGACAGACGGATCATCTGATGGTAAGTGGTTACCGTCGCGTTGCGGTCATTACTATCTTATCTGGTTAAAATTTAAATAAAAATTTAAATTTAAATATATTGAATTATTTTGTGTGTTTGGGCCTCTTTTTCTCTTTCTACTAGTAACTGACAGAGTTATTACTTTAGTAATAAAAGTAAAAAACGAGGACCTTCTAGCTCAGTTGGTAGTGTCGTATGCCGAGTTCCCAGGTTCGAGGCCCGGCCGGGGCAGACATTTATTTGACAGATAATTGTTTGTTTACGGGTCATGGTTGTTTATGTCTTATTATTTATGTTCATGCCACCTGAACACAGGGAATCTTAATGCGGGGGTGTGAGTGTGTGAACGTTTTTTATTTATTAATTATTAATTTGTGAAACTAACATATGTTTAAATCTTGTGTATACTGTGTTTGGTTTTATCTATCCCTAATCCTTCCGTATAAGTTTGCTCTATAAAAGAATGTACGGTTAAACTTTTAAATAAACTGGCTGTGCCCGCTATTTCGTCCGCATGGAATTTAATAAAAAAGTTATTTAGCAGAAATAAAAGTAGCCTAAGTTACTCCTTATTACATCAGCTACCTGCCTGCTAGCCGTTTCAGAGATTAGCCGGAATAAACAGACAGACAGATAAACAGACAGATAAAAATTGAAAAAAATGTTATTTTGGTATATGTACCGTATATACATTCGTATGCATGTAATAAAAAGCAGTTATTTTAATATTACAATCAGACACTCCAATTTTATTTGTTAGTATAGATAAAAAAAAAGGTTTTATTGATGCCTACTTACTAACTTATATTTTACACAGACAAATTATAGTTTAGCCCTCAAGAGTATACGTAGTAGTCAAAAGACTGTTTTATTTGATATTCAAATATTCGAATGATTACATGACTCTTAAGTGGATTGAGTAGTACTTGCGAATACTTCAGGTAAAAATTCCTACACGTGGGAGACGATTTAGCTTGGCTCAGGGCGAAAATAATTCCTGTGAATTCGACAATGTTATGATGGAGCCGTATAACTGATAGTTCGCAGTAGCTGTACAAGTATTGGGTGACAAATTCACAATTAAACGACAATTGCTTTAATACTCATTTAAATTGAACAATACCACAGCTATCTATATAACAACTCTGGACTATTCGACTTGTAAAAGCAAATAAAAATATGGTCTATAGGGCAATTTTCTATTTAAATATGCAGAGCTCGTACAGTAAAATTGAATATAGCATGCAATGATTGAATACTAGCAGCGCAATGCAACTTATTTATAACTATGGGCATTGGCATTACAATTAGTTACATTGGTAACGGCAAACAAGCCGTTTCTTATCTTAAACTGTATTTTAGCAATATTCACTACCTACTACAACACGTGGCGATCATAGACCAGAGGATTATACTGAGCGTACGTTATCGAGAGGATTCAACGACGAAGTTGGATTAATAATCCTATTTTTAATAACAAATTACCTGCTATCAACTGTAACCCATTTCTATAGTAAAGAAATATCGAAGCTCGGTGTCGCACTTTTCCGAGTTTCGTTTTAGCCAGTAAACTTACTCACCAGAATACCTGAACCCAGTACCTTGCAATGCACCATTGATGGATTTAAACATACTTAAGGAAGATCTTTTGTATTGTGTTATACAAATCGATTTATTAGTTGAATTTCCAACTTATATTTGAATTGAATTCTTCGTGAAAGCGTACCAGGGATTCAGAATCGTATTGACGGCATATAACAAACTTAATTGTTTCTTTAACAATGAACGGATATTTATGAGGATTTCCTAACAATAAAATGCAGTTAGTTAACTATTTTTTATTCCTGTTATTTTGTACGCATCCAAGTTGAAACATTAATCTGTTTCACGTTATAGCCGAACAAGAAAATAAACAAACCAGCCATTTATCGTTCAGCTATAAAACTGTTTGCCTTACAATGTAATTATTGCTATCGAAAATTTCTATGCCTCTGTATTTTCTCACACTCGTAAATCGTCGAAGGATGATCGAAAAAATTCGAATTAATTCCCGATTACAGGTTTGGTTTTAGTTTCGAGCTTCAAATTAAACTGTTAATTGTTTTTAGATGATAATTTACTAATATCGGTCTTTGTTATTTTCTCTATTAATTTTACAAACAATTTTACTTTGAGGGGTTTAAATCGAAGATTAGAACTTCGTGATATTTAATATTTTTCATGTTTAATATTTGACAATAGTGATTAAGTGCTAAATATTATGTAGGTATAATCCATACTTATCTTAGGTAGCAACTTAGATTTGTTCAACGAAACAAAAAAAATAAGATCTAAATTGACATAAATTCTTCATCTAGATTAAGTTAATTTTAATATATATATATTGAATAATTATTTGAACAGAAGAGAAAAGAATATGTATTTGATTATTTTCTATTTCTATTACATAATTAATTACATTATAAAGCAATGACTACGAAGAAAATTAAAAAATTAAAATTGCAAAAGGTTTTTTAATATGTATTAATATTATATTAATTACGTAAAATATGTTTGAACATTAACCAAAACAGAATTAGGGTATGGTATAAACGCACCTTAATCTAATCTACCTAAACCATAAATCTTAGCTGCCTAGACAACGTTATATTTTGTGAATGATGGCGACATACGAAAATTTCAAAATGTATGGAGTATGATGGATGTATGATAAATAAATGAGAAATCGTGATTATTATGACAAAAACAAAATGACCACTGTGTAGGTCACCAGTTTATCTTGATCTATAAGTCTCTTGCAAAACGAACTGTATAACTGTGCCGATTAAATTATTTCCAAGACTTATTACAAGAACAGTTCTTGTGCTTTGTTCTAGTAATCTTCGCGATTACCAGACCGAAACGGAACCGGCCTGTGTTCGTTAAGCCCCATGATAACCCAGGTCTTTGAACCCTAATTGACTTCTCGTACTAATTGAAACGACCTAAATCGAACCCACTTTCGATCTCAAATGAAAGGAAGTAATACATTGAGTTCCGTCGAAATACTTACTGTAATGTCTCCGATGAGTGTTCCACTTGAGGGAACTTCAAGCAATGAGAACTTATTAAAGGGCAAATTGCAATTGTGTTGTACATAAACAAACCTATCAACTTAAGTCCTTTGAACAGTATTTCCCGAACTATTATTTCCCAGTCTGAGTATTCTCTAGTTTCCCATTGGTGATATATGTATTTAAACATTTCTGGCGTGTAAATTGACAAATGTGTTTTTATTTAATATAGGTACTCATTAACGAAAATAATTTCAAATTGGAATTAACAAAAGTTTGTATGTATATAATTCGCACCTTCAGAATTAAAGTAACTTAACTCAAAAATTGCAATTTATGGGATATGACGAAAAAAGTTTTCAAAAATGTATGGTCTTGAGTGAATTTAAAGAGACTAATGTATGAGGTTTTCCCTTTTGCCCTATCTCACTCATAATTCGGGCTCTTTTTCACCATGAAGTTTTAGAGTAGGCTTTTTTAAGTAAATTTATAGTAAAATCTGGAATTTCAGGAATTTTGAGTTAAGTCACTTTAATTCTGAAGGTGCGATTATATCATATTCATATTTACAATCTTTATTATTTTTAAGTATATATTGTTAATGATCGTAAAACTTCTGAACCACTTAAACGATTGATTGAAATAACAATATTTGTATTTGTTTTATGGAGACGATGGTTCTATGTCTATATTAGAATCAGATAGGTGGCGCTGAATAGAAGTTATTATAGAATTTTATATTTATAAACCGAATTAGTCTATTTTAGCATAAGTATATTGTTACACATGTGTCGCGTCTTTAAACAATAAAATAGTTATGTAATTTGTTACGACTAAATATTTTCTTGGCCCCATGTCGGTTTTACACCCGCCATTTGGGTAACGCAGCCTTAGATGATGCAACTCCGCGAGACAAGCCAGTGATGCCTAAACAAAATTTATATTAATTTAATAATTACAAAAAGTAAATGAAAAATAACACTGACAATCGGTAAGCTAATTGTTAAATTATGCAAATTTTCGCAATCTGTCGAACGAATCTTGGTTGAGTTGAATTTCACTGCTGAAATTGCAACACTGTCCATCTGACAATCGTTTTGAATTATGCTCATATTCTGAATATGCGAATTCAAATTCGTGGAACATCGATTTCATAAAACACTATTGTTCTTTCATTATAAAGAGTCGTATAATGATAAATTAATAGAAATCCTAACCATAGCTATGCGACTTTTAAGTCTTTTTATTATTATTATTTTTATTATTTATTTTTACTTGACTTATTATTATTTTTAAGGATTTAATAATACAAGGGACTTTACGACTTTTAATTAGGACATAATAATGATTTAAAAACATATACGGTAGCGTTTATTTACTGCCTCGGATATAAATTTACGTTTTTTTAAGTCGCTGATTTTTGTAAATACAACTTTTTTTATGTCAATAGCCGACAAACGAGCAGTCGATCCACCTAATGGTAAGTGGTCACCGTCGCCCAGTAGTAGTAGTAGTAATGACGTAATAATTAATTATAATAAAGCCCTACCACCAAACAGCTTCAAAAATAAACATTTAACGGTTGTGCCCAGAAAGAGGCTTGTAGCCAATTACTCATGTAAGATCTCTGCCATCATGTACGACTAGCATCGGGGTTTAACTGGGTGGTGCCACCCTGCGCCCTCCTACTTTCAACAGGGAGCCGGGAGCTATAGTTTCGTCAAGTAGTTCAGCAGGTACCCTACAAATTGGTTTGGACTCAAAGGTGGATGGACTCCCTTACATTGCAAATGTGACAGATGCGTGTTTGTTAAGTAAATATCATCTGCAAACAGGAGAGCCTACTTCGGGGACGCGGAAGTATCAGTGGGTGTGTTTGAATAAGCATAAAAAATGACAGGTGCTCATCATATCACGGTTCATCGGTGAGGGGTGTAGGGAACTATCATCACGCCTACTACATATGACGCGATGTAAGTTTATATAAACCACCCTCGATTTCAGTAAGGATGTTATACCCGAGAAGGTTAAGAATGACACGTATCATCTCAGTCCCCGTACTCAGTTCTAATGTACTTCAAATGACCTTAAGTAGAATTTAAGTTATGTTTTGGCGTCGTTTATGTATATGTCCATGGTTCTCAAAAAAATATATCAAAATAAAAATCATTTGGGTATTTTGTAAATATATTTATATAATTTATTCCTTCTACTGTTGTTTCGGTAAGACGCTTAGTTGTTCTGTTGTTGAAACAACAGGTGGACAGCTTCATAATGAAAAGAAAAAAAAAAATGTCAACGTAGACGAAGTTGCGGCTAAAAGCATTGACACACGATCACTTAAGTACATGGAGCAGTAAGTACACATGTCAACGCATTAACAAAGCGTTGGATGCAGCCGGCGTGTTGGCTGCGAACCCTGAATACGTTTGATAACCGTTACCTACGCGGCAGATATCGCCGGCTGGAGACACGTTCGACCCTTGCCAGCGCGTACTGCCTACGGTACGCGCTGGGAACTAGGCTGATCTACATAAGTGATAATCGTTGAGCTCTATGGCTCGGTTGGACAACCTAGTTAATAAAGAGTTCCGGGTTTAAGTGTAGTGGCAGCCTCGGGTGATGTTTATTGGGTAGGCCCCTAGGTTTTTTTGTCAATGCGTTGACGATCCCATTCGTGTTACGAATGTGCATGGATAATGATCACTTATCATCAAGTAACTCGTCTGCACGTGTGTGGGTTATTGAAATAATACAAAATACATATCTATCAAAAAACCCTTAAAAGTCGACAGCTGGATCGAGGAATGATTCTAGTCAGTGGTCTAGGCCAGAGGCCAGTCAATTTAAAGACTTACTTAAATCATCATTTCACTAAGGCTGGATGCGGTCTGTGACACTAGGCTTAGTTGTCATTCAAAGCGTACATATCACGCGTAACTCTCCATCCGCACTGACTGAGTTTACAAACGCGGCCGACAGATGGAACCACTTTTCAGATTCGTAGACCGCTATTGTCATACTATCTTTTTAAATTACAAGGCGAGTGTTAAAGGTTGGTACGAAGTGTGAAGAAATTCCAACAACATCATTGATATAAGGAGGAGTATTGTATGTACAATATCCCTTGTTTAAAAGACTCGTCAGTGGTTGGAGTAATTGCCGACTGACATCTCGAGGTCGAATCTCTATTATCAATACACCTTAATTAATGTATTTTGGCTCATTGATCTCACGCGATGTTAGAAACATTTACTTCCATGGACATATTTAAGTCTTCGGTACAGCAAGAAATTTATAGCTTTGAAAAGTCCGGCCATTAAACGCTAGATAGCAGTATAATGATATAAATAAAGGATCGGGTACTTTAGCAACCACAATTAAGTTGGATTTTGAAACAATTTAAAGCTAAATTTGTGACCACACCTCGAATGCATCGTCGTACAGATAGTGTCAAAAGTGACCAAATGTGGCCCTGAATCACTAATGTTTATATATAGTGTGTAGCGACCCTACATTTCTACATTGATTATAAATAATGAACCGTATTTTAGTTACCATACCATTTATAAATAACACCTCTATCATTCAATCATTTTTCTCACGCTTTTCGATATTATCGCTGTAAAATATTTTCATCATATTTGGAGTTCTCTTTACCATTTTACCGCATCGACACGCATTCCCACAGGTGTATCATAAATACGGAAATAAATCTAGTAAGTTTCAGATTTGATTTATTTTATGAATAAACTAGCGACCTGTACTTCGTTCTGGTTGAACGATATATAACTTATGTCCATCCGAAATAATGTATCTTTCAAATGGTAAGCAAATTGTTTCTCTAAGTGTCGTGGTTTCGTAGAATACTGTCAGCATATACTACAGAACTCACAAATCTCCCTCTTCGTTTATAACATTAATATAGATAAATAAACATTATTTTTTTTGTTATATTAGTTTACCAGCATGCCTAATGTACTCTATTACATCACTCGTGAAGCAACCGAGAGAAAGTTCCATTGTGATTCACACACACACACACGGAATTATATATGAAGCGTGTTTGTTGAATGTTGAGTTTTTTGAATAAACAACAACATTGTGATTAAGTAATTTAAGTCCTATTAGAGTAAGTAGGGTGCGAGACCACGACAGATATAACATAATGTAATGAACCCCTTAAGACAATACAGTCTTTCAATGTGTGTTGGATGGGTACTGAGGGTAACAGAAGGAATTCATGTTATCCCTGAAGTTTTATGTGCTATTTAAAAATCAGTTAAGGAGTTAGTTTGTGCATCAAACCGAGCGGTGAATGAAATATATTTGATGACCTTTGCATGGTTATTTTTTCACAGAGACTGACGTACTTGCTTCTCATTACGGATTCGAGCTTTGGAACTAAAATTTGTGTCGTAAGGCGACTTTTCTTAATTTTCATACTTTGAAGTCTGTAAACTGACGTTAATAATTTAAGTATACGCCAATACCAACTAGTCTATAGTTCATTTGGTGACGGCGGATTGGTTAGTGATGTAGCGCAGGAAATTCTTATACTGTCCAAATGCCACCGAAATGGTTTAACGACTGCCATCTAACGTCAACTGTTTGACGTACTTCGAAGCACTAAAGTGCTGAATAGCGAAAATAGATTTATCTACAAACCGCATCATAGTCGACCAGTTAAAATTGGAACAATAGTACACGTTACATATATAAGTTTTGCTATACTTTGTCAATAAGATTAAAGTGTTTACCAGTAACAATAATGCTCATTCTATTTATTGTGCTTCATTGGTTGTCTAAAATTACTAGTACTTTTAACTGCCAGCGCCATCTAGTACTCAATAGTAACAATGTTTTAACTTTTTTTTATCTTGTTCGTAGGTGACAATGGCAGCACTCACGCTTTGTACCTCGAGACCATAGTCGAGGAGACGAGTGATGATTTGCGTTCCGAACGCTCCTCCGCCGCCACCTGGCTCTCCGATTCAGATGCCGATTCCGTCATACATGTACGGGGTACCGCAGGTAAGATAACTATATTCCTATTAAAACTGATTATTATTATTGTAACTACATTTGCTTACAACTATCAGTAGCGACATCTAACGGGTAATGGCAATATTAGCTAGGATTGAGGTTGAATAAAATGTTTGTAAGTTCGTTGCTGTCTTCACAGATGGCGCTGAAATAATATACAGGTAAAAAAATAATTATATTTTAAGTCGTTAATTATAGTATCCTGACATCATAAACAATACAATGTGAAGGTTTGGATCTGTTCCAGCCACTGCGTTATTATTCTTACTACTATACAATGTTTCATTATCATTGTCAAAGTTACGGTCGATAGCACATTTAATAATACATAATACCTATATATTATGTAGTACGTATATAAAATATTTTTATATTCTTTTCACTAGCAACTATTTCGTAAATACAATACGATTTATATTATTATGTAAATTCTTATATGTTCTAAACACGTTACACATAACTAACTATCACGCATGCTACAAGCTACCTTCATACAGGTCAAAACCAAAAGCTGACGGAAACGCAGTGTGTTGTCTTTAGGGGAATATACTGCAGCTTAGTTTGACATGATGTTTTATATTGTACTAGCGGCCCCGTCCGACTTCGTTAGGGTTAGACTATTAATTATTATTAAAAATTTAATATTTTTTGCCTTGATTAGACATCATTTATTTCTAATGCACATTTGGTCGTAACAAATTGATCCTTATCAAAATAAATACTTTTATCGCTTCTGGTATTTAAAATAGATAAACTTTGTCTTTACAATACAACATTTGGACAGATATTTTAATAGTTACAACGATGTGATTTTGTGTTTGCGGGGCGATGTGATTTTTGTTTTGAAGCGTGATTTTGTTTTTTACGCAGACCAAGTCGCGGGTGCCATTTAGTGTATTATACACATATATAAACCTTCTTCTTGAATCACTAGCTATTGCTGAAAACTGCAATAAAATCCGTTGACTAGTTTAAAAGATCTAAGCGAACAGAGCGGAAACGACTTCATTTTATACTATGTAGAGATTTCAGTAAGAATCTCTCTCTACTGGAGCGGTAACATCACATTCAAAAAATTTTTTTTTACATTCTTTCTAACACTTAAATAAGCGGGGGAAGAAATAAGTTATGAGTAATTCAACAAACCTAACTGATTTAAATCGGTAAGCAGAATCGTCGGTAAAACAGCAATTACATTTATGTATGTGCTTTTTAATATCACGGAATACTGACATTCATATAAGATAGTAACAGGATAATCTTTTTGCACCATCTTATTTATAACTTGTTGTCGTTAACACATTATATTCTATAATTTATTGTCTTTGATTCTTTGATGATATCAATCGATTTAAAAGATATTTTCGTTTAGGGTCGGAATGCGATAGTGAGTCGGAGCGAGAATGGGCCTGCCCGGCGAAGCGGCGGCGGCGCGAGCGCGCTACTTCGCCCACCAGCTCCGGGTCCCTCTCGCGCACCTCCAGCCTGGCACAGTTCGAGTCGCTCGAGCGC
>PDGT01000046.1:811887-883865 GCA_003671415.1 Megathymus violae | reverse complement strand
GCGCACGGTGCTGCACGCGCGGTCGCTGCTCGCGCTGGCGCCGCCGGACGCCCGCGCGCCGCGCCCGCACAAGTCCATGGAGTTCCTGCTGGACAAGGAGAGCGCGCAGACGGTGCAGGTGAGTCACAGTTATAACAGTAGTGCGCTTCCCGCAGCGGCGAGCGGCGGCGATGCGCAATGTTTACAAACAGGGCAATCGATGTCGGCCGACGACCCCGCGCTGCAGCAGACGGCCCGCCGGGTCGACTTGCCGATATTGACATTGGCATCCTCACGATTCGCATGTCCGACAGCCGCGGTAGTTAGCGGGGAAAGCTTAATGACAACACGTATAATAGCGGAAGCGCTTCCGCGGCCCTCCGTACTGTAAGATCGATCCCTGTCAGGACCAGTGGGGCCAGGTGCTTTCAATAATTAATCTGTGACGAGCAAGTTACCGCAGCGCGTCGCAGTACAGATGTTCTCGCGCTGCTCGTTGCGGAGGGCGAGGGTGAAAGTGCGAACGGCTGAACACTGGCCAGTCATGACGTCCGGCGGCCGCCATCTATTGTATGGGCGTAACGTTATCAAAACAATGATCGTACTCGTATGTCGGTCGTTATGTCCTCGATGACTATTCGAATGTCACTACTGACCCATATTTTTTTACTATTATCAACCTTATTTCCTCGAGATACAGGCACCTATTGCCCTATAACTGATTCCCAGTACGGTACCCACTCAAGGTCAATAGTGGGATCGATTTATAGGTTGCGGGTTAGCCGAGATTAGATAGTAAAAGATTGGCGGATACTTAGCGAAATTCCGTTAAAAGGGTATCAGAACTACCTAGAAACGTTTACTTAATCGTCATGTATTTCATGAGCTCGCAAAGCCAGCACGCGCCTATAAAACCTAACGTTGCGTACGCCACAATGCGTTAATAGAGATTGAAAGTAAATAAATAAATTTATAAATTAGTGCATAGAACATGGAAATAGATAAAAAATAAATTACAGTCAAGAAATAATCGTAAACCATTTTCACTAGAAAACAGATTTCTTTCAGATACACACGTAAATTCTCATCAATGTGCGAGATCCGAGGTTACGAAATATATTAGATACAGATCCTACGAATATGATTTATAATCAAATATTTATACGTTGGAATTGTTAGACGTGACCAATGTAAGTCTTATTTTTAAAAAGACTTTTTCATTTCACCTCGACCTTAATGTTAACTGCAATAGCCACCATGTTTACACCATGTTACATAAAACTATAGTTAAACGTTCAAGTTAAAATGTATGATATCCACGATGATATAAGTTTAAAATCTTATATACATGTAATAAAATGCTGACTGATCGTTTTCTGTACAGGATATATGAGGAAAACTACTATTAGGGGCCTTTAGTATCGCAATAGAACGCAAAACAATAGTTGTTAGAATTTTTGTCTGTTTGTCTGTGTGATTGTTCGCGCTAATCTCAGAAACGGCTTATCCGATTTCGTTACGGATTTCACTAATATTGCAGTAAACGTCGCTTAATATTTAAAGTTCGTTTCAGTTCAATGAATTAATATATGTATTTCTAATTCACAGAACGAGACAAACCGAGTTCTAAAACAATGCAGTTGCTATTTCTAAGCGTTAGATAGTTTCTGTGAAGCGATGCGAGGGTAGTTCGCTAGTATATAATAATATATTATATAAATATAGCAAAACTCACAAATACGAAACCATAAACGATTTCCCCTCTTTCTCTATATACACTGAAACTTAATTTGTTGACTACACTCACTATTTATAAAAACCGCATATTTACTCTGGTCAGTAATTTTTGAGATTATCGCGTTGAAACAGACGTTATTTTTCACTACGAAGCGATCTGTACATTGTGTATTTCGCTCGTTGGAAAACCATTTCCATTATAGTACTAATTTACATTGCAAAATGGTTCTACCTATAGTGAGAGACCTCGCACAAGGAGACCAATTTAAACTAAGAGACTTATTACAATTTCAAATTTGAAAAAAGCGTCGCTGCGGAACACTTAAACGTTTCTCAATACTGCAAATGTGGTAATTGGAATTTTAACCGCTCAGTTGGTCGTAAAATACAAAGCGATTAAAATGAATCATTTTTACTAAATACTCTTTTAATGTGAAGTGGAATTTACAAAGCTGAATTTTACTAAATTGCACCGCCTGTTTCGGCTATAATATAACTTTATCTACATAGCTTTACGTTAGTTGAAAACATACGGTTTCAGAAATTAAATACAGTGTGGCTAATAAGAACATATGAATATTTTTAGATTTACTTTTGTTTTGTTATCAAGAAATTTTCAAAGTTACCTTTCCACTCTTGTGCACGCAGTTCAAATCCATAGTAAGGTATTTTCAATAAGCATTAGGTAAAATCTAATGTTGAAATGACCAAAACTAGTTTTTTCAATGTAATACACGAAAACGTATGCATATTTTTATTTAACCTTAGCGTTAGATTAGGTCATTCAGTTTGAATGTGTATTGCAACTGTACCTCTGCTTATTCGTTTGTAATATCAGATGTAATATCTATGCCGCCGCGGAGATCTTTTCAATAAAATAAGTGCTTTCGGCGCAGCTTGCACGGGAATTGTACATTTGTAAACCGCGGTTTTTGTAGGTATCTTATATAATAAATATTTTATCTAGTATTTGATTACGTAGCGTTTCCGTCGGTAAACAGTGATCATTTACATAATTTGGACGGATCGCAGATGTTTCTTGCTGGTCAAACTCCTTATCAATTACGTTGAGGCTCAAGCATCTCGTGCAAGCGTGAGTGCTTCCTTTTCACAATGCCCAATGAGTTCGTCTCAGGACAACTTCTGTGATACTTCAACACAATTCATGAGATAATAATAAGTTTTGACAAGGGCACTCATTTTTCGTGCTTGATATCATAGACACGAAACTTTTTCTAATCGGCTTAAACCAACTCCAGGTAGACTGATATAGATAGAAGCTATGTTTTTTCGTAACTTAACAGTTATAGCCATAAATACTATATCTTAAAACTATCGTAACTAAATAAATATATCTATTATCTTTCACCTGTGTTAAACAGCGTGTTGCCAGTACTTAGA
The DNA here is from genome assembly GCA_003671415.1 of Megathymus violae. NCBI lineage: Eukaryota > Metazoa > Arthropoda > Insecta > Lepidoptera > Hesperiidae > Megathymus > Megathymus violae. Next base: position 880,748 of record PDGT01000046.1, on the reverse strand, counting down.
AAAATGTTATAATCGATGCTTATCTGGGTCTCCAAATTTTATTATGTCAAATGTATAGAATAAAAATAAAACAAATGATTTTGCTGCAATTGCGATGGACGAGTTCATTCGATATCTAAGTATTAGCGTAATTAATTGAACACAGCGGTAAAGCTTTGAATGAATAAATGCATTTATTCTACGCACACCAAAAGAAGACTTATGCACAGCACTATATTTTATTCGCAAGTAATCGTTCGCGTTAACTAAGTGGCAAACTACCTAGACAAAAACCACACCAAACCCCGCATAACTACTAGTATAAATTCGCAGTACATTAAATATTATAAATTACAGTTCAAAAGTTATCACAGTATATTGCATCATGCGTTAATATGATAAGACTTTAAATCAAACATTCGACAAACTTTATCATTACATAATAACAATTGCCAAGTTTCCAGAATTTTCGCACAACAATAATATAACTTAATGATGTATTATTTAACATTGTTTCACATATTCTTGTGTAATTATCTAATATGCCATTGTTGGCGGTCGTGATGTCACCGAGCGGGTTAGTGAATAATAATTTTATTGTTGAACGATTATCGTCTTATTGCCATTTGCACCTTGAACGACGCGATTTATATGTAATTGAAGTGTTTCTGGCATATTCCATTGAATGTTGGATATAATTCGATCCCAAACTTCCCTATGTCTGCTCGAGCGGGATCGAACCAGGCACTCCTCGCTCGGCAGACAGAGTCACTACCAATAAGTACGGGATCGTCTTAATATAGTATAATGAAAAAAATATAGTTTGACCTCTCTTTATTATGCTTAAGCGTTTATCAATTCAATCTGCTCGTATGACAATTATTAATATAGAAAAAGGATGGTTGTAGACTTTCAGAAGATAAACTTACTTACTGATTCTTTGGTTGAGTCACAACAACGTAATGATAGGATCTGTAGGTTAAGTACCGTTTTTATTCGTTTCCCCGCAGTAAATAAATTATTATCAATATTTGGTATTCATTTCAAATAGTCTTGTTGTCTATGGCTCCAAGTTAAGTAACATCAAAAACTTGCTATGATTGAAATAGTTGTATCGAGGGTACAACTAATGCAAACCTTATGTAAACTACATACGCACAGTGCCTTTATTTTGTAAACGTATCTTTCCCCTTGTATGTCCCTACACACTACGACAGTAGATACACGATGAAAAACGAAGATTGTCGAGAGGCAATAATAAAGTGGCTTTTTTTCTCACGCTGTTTTTTACGATACATAAATATCAAAGTGTGTAGTATAATGAAATTAAATATTTACAATGAGATTTTCCATTTACTCAAGCTCTATTAACCTAAGTTTATTTGTACTGTACATTCAGTTAAAGAGCTCTAATGGTTTAGAGGTTTCTTTGGGTAAATATCTCCGAGTTTCACTTTCATCTCGACGGTTGTTGATAATTTCTATCGTCATGTTATGCCATATCGTTTTACGCCGTGCATTATTTCTATAATATGAATAGGTTTATGAAATCGCTTTTTATACCAAAATACAGGTTTTCATAAATAAATACATAAATACACTATGGAGGACTTGTCCACATTTTCACATTCATCCTAAATAATAGAATGGTTGGAATCATTGCCTTCCAATTTGTTTGCACTCCTGTTGACAGCCCCATAGCCCAGTCGATAGTGATCCTGAAAGCCGAGCGAGGCGTCCCGGGTTCGATCCCGGCCGGAGCAGACATTTATGTGAGAGATAAATGTTTGTTCTCGAGTCATGGGTGTTTGTAATGTCATATTTGTGTATGTCCATGCCAACCGCAACACGGGGAATCCTAGTGCGGCTGTGTGAGTGTGTAAACGTATATTTAAATTAACATAATTTGTAATTACATAAACTAATTGTATGTGTGACCAATTTTTTGTTGCTACTGCATCTACATAACAATAAGCCCGGCTTGCATATGCTTGGAGCGCATGGTTGCAATGAAACTTAGGCAAGCTTCAGAGTCCATTGGGGACGCTTTAATTTATTTTTATATATTCAGTATACAAGTACTCGCGTTCAGATTCTAGCGTACATAATAAGATTAACATCGTGTTGTAACATTACCGTTGCAGCTATTCAAAAGACTTAAAACAGTCATGTCTCGTCGGAAGTAGTTCCGTCGTATCTATTTATTTATACATGTGTTCGCTCAGTGCTTCAATTTAGACCGTTATCATAAATTAAATTCCGTTTCAAACTTTTTTATGCCACTAAAGCTCATTTAAAAAAAAAAAATTATGACAACCAGAGGAGGAAATCATATTTTCTCTTTACCTAATTATATATAGTTTAAATAAATTGACTACAATGCATTGTTATTAATTTATAATAATTATATATAGTTTAAATAAGTTGACTACAGTGCAATGACTGGCCATTTCGAATAACCTGAAACCTACTTCCATCGACCTCAATCAATCGAGTCATTCAGAAATTACGCGGTCATCCCAGTAAAAGATTCATTAAGTAAATTATAATTGATAGTTCGATAAACACACAATTCTCACTGTAACAGGGCACTAGTTCCATATCCTGCTTGCCCCCGAGCAGTCCTTCAGAATTCTCGAAAGTACTGGAGTTTCCACACACAAACACACACACACACACACACGATACATACCTACACACGAGCATAGAACGAAGTTTTCACTTATATCGCGTAGATTAAAATTTTATTATCAACCAAAGCTAACCTAAGTTAGATTAATGCTATACATGGAATTGGTTACGTAAATGCAGTTGTGGCGCCCACCTATATTGTTCAGTATAATGACGTTCTTATGGAAGGCTCTGAACACGAGCTAAACATACCTCAAAAATTTAGGCATGCTATTGAAAATATGAACGAAAAAGGCCTCTATTTGCTACTATCCTCCATGGTAACAGCTTCACATTACTGATTGGTACATTTTATATATTAAGTCTAAGATTATATAGAAAACGCACTTATCAGATGGGAACGACCAAATATATACTACTTCTAACAGTACCTATTCCACGTACCTATTTACAAAATTAATACTTTAAATGCATGTAAAAGTATTAAAAAGGTCTTAATTTTTTTAATGAAAATAACGCATACCGTTACAGCATTTGATAATATACAATAATGACGCATTATCCTTTCAGTTCACGAAATGCGTAATATCTTACTATGCATTCAAAATCATTTTTCCCGAGCATAAAAATTGTTTGACAAAAACCTACCCCGTAAAGTAAATAGGGCAGCAGAATAGCGCAAACTCGAAGCATTCTTAAGACTCTTCTAGGGAGCCAAGTGTGTGGGTAGCGCAGCCTTAATTAGTGGGTATTGTTTTGTTAGCGAGGTCGTGAGTCTACGAATGGATCCTGGTTACTTACTAACCTCCTTTTAGAAGTATTCCTCACATTGCGGCATTATTCAGTATCAAAGCTCCTGTGTCTGACTTCTGAATGAATTACGATCCTGTTCCAGTTTTGTCATGGAAATCGGTTTACTGCTACATATCAACGTTATCTACAATGTTTTATTTGTATGATATACAATTTCTAAATTCTAATATTCTGTGCATAGAAATAAGTATGTAAGAAAACAGATAAATTATGTAAAAAACACCTGTAGTTGAAACCAATACGAAAACTTTATGACGTAGGCATGTCATACAAGACCCCTTGTTAAGGTGAAAGTCGATAAAAAAACTTGTGAGAAAAATCTAATTTTACAACGCGATTTACTTAGTAAATAATAGTATGAATAGTAAGTGCTAATTTTGTTACATTCTCGATATGTGTGAAAGCATCTTTCTGAAACCACGATATTTATGTGTAAAAAAATTACATTTACCAGATGAAAGTTTGTTATGGATCGTAAATGGTTTCGTCTCATTTATATGTCCATAGCACTCGAATGTGAGTTTATAATATTATTATATCGAGACTTTCGCTCAGTCCTTAAAACGCGTAGGAGTAAAAGAGTTTCCTCGACAAAGTCCTAGCCATCAGAAATGCATTTAGACCGTGGCCATTTGGCCAACAATGGACAGTCAGCCCAGCGGCAGACATTCAACGCTAACCGGTTGTAACGCATCTGTGTAGAGGTGCGAAGGTTTCATCAAACATAATTTGTAACGTATCCCGCACATTTTAGGGGTCAAACAGCATTTGGTCTAAATATATAAAGCAAATACATATAGAAATTTCCAGATGAACAACTACAATCGAGCAGATAATTGCTGTCGTGGATGTCACTCGGGCTCCTACCATTTTGTTAGCTGTGGCGAAATGTCACTGGATACAATTTAAAATTAGACAACATTCAAAATTCGTCATCGCCAAAAAAATATACACTTCTTAGGGTTCATGTGTTGCGCAACTTAGTCATGCTTTATATTTCCTCCCCATCATCGGACATATGTAAAAGTGCGACAATATTTACAGAATATATGTAGTGTGGTATTTTTGAATAACTATTTATGCTCATCTATATTAATGACATTAACACAAATAATAATAATACACATTTAAAATAATTCTGCAAAGTATCGCTTCAAACTATTAATATAATAATTTTATTTATGTTCTTAAAATTGATTGATCGTTAATCTGTGATCAAAATACCAAACATGTTGTTAGAAAAATTGAATTAAATCCTTTGAGATATCATTCATCATTTAGTTAACAAAAACAAGTTGCCTGGGACTCATGGACTGCTGTATAAGCCAGATTACTTTCTTGTCAAAAAAACATCACTATTCGGTTCACTTCTAAATTACTTATTTCTAGTTCTCGGAACTGTACCGAAAAACACAATTGGTACACACAGTTTAAGAAGTAAGCTCAGTTGTAACTGAATAGCGATTGTGGCTGGTAAAGTTGTTAGCTTCGGTTACGGACGGGGTTATGACATAATCCGTTGACAGTTGAATCGAATACTATTACACGGTCGATTTCATAAATGATTGCTACTGCATTTCAATGGTTATTAAATTTTATAAAGATGTAGTGTTGCAAATATTGTGTAGGTAGCGTAACAGTTCACGGTAGGTATATATATTTTAGAAACACTTCGGTTACATTATATTATGTTTCATGAAAGTCTGAATACACATCTAATGTTAATTAATAAACTTGCCGTAAGATATAGAGGCCAAACATATTTTTTTTAATTATTGTCTATTCCTCCGATCGTAACATCATTACAAATAACCATTGAGCATGTTTGTAAGTAGAAACTTGAAAAAATTACATGGAATTAATATTATGATTTAAGGTCTAGGATACTTCCTATGTTACTATGGAGATTCTGTTCAGAGAATTTTTTAATTTTTGTTTATTGTCACAATAAATAAGTATGTTGTTGTTGAAGTTTACACACACACACATATATATATATATATATATATATATATATATTATACATCATACATTTTATCATAAGCATGAGGGAAGAAAGAGTTTTATCTTGAATATGCACGTAATACGCGGACGTGATTGAATCGGCAAATGACAGAATCATTTATTAGCAAACAGGTGTTGCAAGGCCCATCTATCGCCGTCGCACGTCTGATTACCGACACCTTGAGGCTCGCCGCGGTGCTACACGTGCGGCATTACATGTTTACTCTCCAGAGTCCACTGCATAGACAGCTTCATGTAAATAAGGTATGCTACTGTGATAGGGCTGTCTCTAGTTCCACTATAGCAAGAAGATTAAAATACAATATAAATGTGGTGATAATTTTTATGTCGATATACGATAAATGCACAGATGGGATACCTTATCGTTGGTGATTACCGCTGTGTATTTACGGCGGTAACGGTAACAGGTATAAACTTCACAGGACGGCGGTAACTAGTTAAGCTGGTAAAAACTACCACCACGTCTGACTAGTGACGAAATTAAACTGGATTAGCATGTAATAATAAATACAATACTGTAAGAAAATCTAGGCGGCATCTAGGTATTTGGATCCCACATTGTCAGTAAGACTTTGCAACTAATTAACAAGTTTAACATTTGAAAGGAGTTCATTGAAACAAATAAAATTTTAATAACAATTATCAAAAACAATTATTATTATTATTATTTGCTTACGCCATCGCTGCCATCAAGTTCTTTATTTGGGGTTCTGGTTTGTACCTTTTTCTACAGATAATTCTTACATAATTTACATTTACAACAGGCAATTAAATGTTATTGGTCATAACAATAACCGGCTCTAAGTTACAAAAAATGTTTTTTCTCAGAAAAATCACAAATATTCATGTTAATAATAGCATCTGTTTACTGTAGAAGTCCATTCATCGAATGTCAGCGTAAATGTATTATTGTTATTTTTCAACTTTAACAGATAGCGAATAACAGAAAGAGACTATAGAATTGAAGCCAAGACTTTCGTTCAATTTACGACCGGGGTTAGTCCCGCACGTTCCTTGTCTGGGTGGTACACTGCCCGCGACCGTCTGCCAAGGGACCGTTCGCCACGTGTAGACTTACCTGTTATTCAGCAGGTTGCATTACAAATAGAAGTACTTAGCTTATACTTTATAAGGCGTAAGGAGCTCCATCCATCCTTGAGTCCAAGCCAACCCCTGGGGTGCACCCTGATGAACATCGGCCAAAGCTATGGCAAACGGTCCCTCCTGTCGGAGGTCTCTGGTCTTTATATCACCCAGATGAATCCCGACGGTCCTTGCATGGTGGTAGGGTATTTTGCTCGACTGGCTAGTTAGCTATTTTGGTCGCAGTGTCGGAGAGCCATAAATTCCTCTTCGTGATGCCTGTGGTGTTGCTGTGGTCCATGGGTGACGGTGAGCACTTGCCATTAAGTGGCTTGTCTACTCGCGTTTGTTCACTAGTTACATAAAAAAACACCCTAGAAATTACATAAATGTCGCCGACAACCCTATAGACTAATTATGTTCATAATAATATATCAGTCATGTGAAGTACGATAGCATGACGCAATGCAAATGAAGGCTTTATGCAGCGTATGTCGTATAACGTGTGCCTTTAATGTTAAACTGAAATGTTTGTGTATTATTAGGCCTAGTATTCATCGTATACAAGGCGGAGAGAGAGAGAACAAGCGAAGAGTAGCTATTAGGAGTGAGTGTTTTAGCTTAAATAAGAGATAAATGTATGCTGTTTAAAGAACATACCGTTCATATCTCCTGTGTCAGTTCATCATCAGGTGGTTTCTTCATTCAGGTGGTGACTGTAGGTCCCCTTGCCATGGTTTTCTACCGACTTGAGCCTAATAAAGATGGTTCGTGGTTTAAGAAGTGGCTTTGACTCTACGTTATGTCTTTCTCAAAAACTGTCATTTACGAGAGAGTGCTTGCGACTTATACAAAAAAAATTAAAAATATATCAGTGTAGACTTCACTTACTTAAAAAACATTTAATAACAAGAATAAAACTCTAATAGGGTTGGACTACGTACACGGTACTTCATTTTTGTTCATTCTTGATCCGTTATAACTAAATAACTTTAATAATTGTTTGAAGAACTAGTTGGTACATAACGTATGCGGCTGTGAGGATACAGAGATCGAACTTTGTCTTAATCGAAAATGAATTATTGCAATTTTTTATTTTATAATTAAGTATACGTGACGAATGTGACAGTGTTAGAACCAAAAGTGATATATTCGGAATACATGATATTATGTTATATAAATAATAAACTTATATATAAGTATTATGTACAAAACATTGCAAAAATAATGTTTCAAGATTAACTCAAACGCGAGAACTTTGCCGTTAGATGTCATTATCTACACGAATAAAATGTTAAGTCCGTTAATGTGAGCACTGAGAAGTAATGTTGTGAAATTGTATTTGATGATGTGAACCTATTTCATTTCACTTAGAGCTTTCTCCTGTCTCTGAAGACGTACGTAATCGTGTTTTTGTGCATTTACTTCGTGTAAAGCTACTATCTAATTCCTCAAGCTGATTGCGTTAGATTTGAATTTGATGAGAACATGAAAAAATACAGCTGTGGTAATCGCTTCTGTATTTAACTGATTTGTATTGCAATTAGCTGTGTAACGTTAACTACACACATTAATTTACGATTTAATATTTGGCTTTATGTTTTCCTTTGGGCATGATTAGAACTGAAGTTTGACCATGAAACAAATTGCAACTTTCCGTTACATTTTCAATGGTTTTGGAGTCACATGATACCAATATGTAATACTAATTCTGAAGCTGGCTTTATGTAATGCAAGTTGTAATGTTTGGTATTCGATTTACCCCTATTTATTTTTAACAGACATCAACAAAGCAGGGGGTTCTCAATTGCTTTGTTTTTTTCTCTTTATGTTTGCTAAGAACTCCATTATTTATTAACAGATCTGGAAATTGCCTTTTTATCAGAGAGGAGTAAACATACCACCCCTAAGGATGAAAAATAAATTAATGAAACCAAGGAATTGGTTTTCCTTCTTTGAATTTAAGGCTCTTTTTTGTTAAAATAATTTTTATCCACAAACCTTCAAACATTATCTACAAAAAAAAAGTTGTACAGATAGATTCATAGACGTTTTTTGGCATAACTATTAGAACACAAATTACCAGTTGTAAATTAGCAACATTGTAAATTAAGGTCGATATAACTTTAAGATTGTACAGTAGCCATACCACAATAGGTGAGTTGTATAATGTTATATTATTTCCACATTATTAACTAATACGAGACTCGAATACCATTACTCTGTTATTTGATACATTTGTTTATATTGAAACGATCCATAGCCTATTTCCTTATTAAATTTTTGTATCGTGAGCCGTCGATTAATCTTGACGATGCCCGACTGAACGGTTGACCTGTGCGGCGGCCGGATAAACCCGCTCTATATCTGGAAGTAGGACGCACGGATTGCCCCCGGCCTCCACTTACCAATAAAAGGTAACACCGACACCTCAGCCTGATACGTTGTCACACAGTGTATACAATATACCTATGTACTTTTGTTTTGTAATTTGAAATATTACATAGCCGAAATCTGCCGACAATACCTGACGTTATGTAGGATTTCTACCATGAAAACACCATTGGTGGATTCCGAATTTCCGATATATCGATTGAACGACCTTTTGCCTATCCAGAGCTATGCCCCATGGGATTTTTCCAGGCGGACTCGATCTTCACTGTAAGGGAGAATGTCAAGGCTGGCCAACCTTAGGCTTCGATGACCTATCATTTTCTAAGGGCATGCTTACTGCTTAACTCAGTAGTAGGAAGTTTTGCTGTTTTAAAATAATATTCAACACTGATGTTACCAGATGAAGACTTTGTTAGATGATGAAATAAAAAGGATTAAAGATTCGTACTTACAGCTCGTCAAGATAGTCATGTGTGTCCAAATTCTGTATTACAAATTACGAGCACGGTGAGTTGCAATGATAGTTTCATATTATATGGGGAGGCTGGATCGATGCTGTCAGCTGTACAATAATCCTGATCCCAATTCTAAAATTATGATATACTCGTTATTCATCGTGCCAATAATCAATAGTTATTTATTCATCAATAATATATATGTACAGTATAATAATGTATATGTACAGTATTTACTCTGCTTTCAGCGGATAATAATAAAAATTAAGAATTATTTTGGTTCAAAGCGTTCCATATTTAAGGTTCGATCTAGGTACAATCTAGTTATTTGCAATTCATAAAGAAACCGTGCGTGCATTCGTTTATGTTATGTTAAGGACATTTCTAAATTAATACTTCAATTAAAGCTTTCTTAGCAGCACGATCGATCATCGACCTAATGTTATCTTTTTTTATGTGAATAACCGACACATGAGCAGTCGAGCCACCTGATGATAAATGGTCACCGTCGACCAGGGCACACCAAAAACACCAAAGGCGTCGCTATCGAGTTGTCGGCCAAGAAAGAGGAAAAAATAAAGAATCAAACAATTACTTATAAATCCTTCAATCAGTGGTGCTCTCAATGCCAATAGAAGGAAATAAGTATAATAATAATACAAGTCAATACAACAGCTACACGAGTTTTTTTAAGAACTTCGATTTAATTTATGTTATATATTTTTGTTCTTAACAAAGTTTGATCTTAATAATTTTGTAATTAAACTCCTACAGTAGATACACCGATAAAAATATTCTGTGATCTCTAAATAGATTAATTGAGTATCTATAGTAAATAAGGAATTTTTAATTACAAGTACATTTAAAGGGATTATAGAAATCGTATCATAGTTATATATAATAGTATATTGATCCAAAACTATTGTAAATTTTAAGAGCCATTGTCAAATATGATAAAAGCCAAACACAAATAGCACCAAAAGGCCAACAAAAATTCAGAAGTTGAATTTGTAATTATGCCAGGGGAGGAAATTGAATTTTTGGCCACACGACGTTGGCACAAGCGCACGAGTCAGGGTGACAGAGCTATGCGAATGTATAATTTACGATTTCGTTTATTTGTTTCCGTCAAATGGATCGACAATTATATGAGCATCTACGCAAATAAATCATTACAATATGAAAAATTATGTTTTTATAACAAATTTTAGTCGGGTCCATCCATCCTTGACCTGATCAACCTCCCCGTCTTCTGCACCCTACTGAAGAACGAACGAGGCGATAGCATCAGGTATCTAATATGGGAGGTCGCTGGTCTCTATATCCTCCAGCTTAATGCCGACGCTGCTCATTGCGTGGTTGTAGGTTTTTCGTGATATAGCCGGTGTCCTAGTGGCAATGACCACTTATTTTCTCTCCTGTGACCCGTCTGCTTGTTTGTCGGCTATTCACATAAATTTATAACAGTACTATTCGAAATTTGTATAGCTGTCATAAATAAAACTTTGGTTCGCCTAAAAAATTGTGTTGTAGAAATTGAGCACGTCGAACTACACAATCGATTCGTGAATATTTTATGTCTTCATTTCATGTTATAAAACCTTTATCTTTAATAATTGTAGTTTGTAGTATGTACAACACGCAATATTATACGTCCCAGTTATATAATCTGTGTGCATTTCCATAGCCGGTAACGGAACATCGTACGCCATGTTCGCCGGAAGCAAATTTTAAATTTGGAAGCGGCGTACGTAGCCAAAACGTGAAAATTCGAACGAAGAATGCTAATGTTGAATTTGATCGTTCGGAATTCAAAACGAGTTTTATTGTCTATGATCATGAATGATTTTTACGTATGTATACGCAAAGGTAGTCGGCTACCTATTACCTTTGTAAAAAGGCATCGGTTTCGCTCGCGCATCGAAATACAGCGTTTAATGTCGTATCAAAAAGCAATTGATTTATTCTGGCCGCAAATAAAAACGTGTCACAACACAATAAACACGACACCCCGACATCTAGTTTGAAACAGCGTGCTGTTGTCGTTTATTTCGTAATGTTGTACTGCAGAAGGACGTTCACAAGTTTGACCGAAATAAGTATCAGGTGGACAATAGAAAATGTTAAATTATATTTAATTGACTTTTAAATATGCTGCACAGTATAATTGTGACTAGGTAAACATTTTCTTTGAAAATAAAACTTAAAAACAATGTTTTTATTAGAAACGTTAAATTGTCAATGGATTATCGAGCGTATTAAGTTAAGTTTTTTTTTCTTTAATAGGCAAACGAACAGACGGAGGAAATTATTATAGTGGTCATCACAGGCCATACACTTCCATAGCACCAAAGACGTCAAAGACATGTTTGAGGTCGAGATTAAAGCGGAAATTGATCATTACTGGTTCTCCGACTGAAAACAAAACAATTAAAATAATTTTATAGTAGATTCTAAAAGGAGGGCAGTTACGCCGGACATTAAAAAACCTGACCGTAACCTACGATTGTGCTGTAGGTTAAACTGGGTGGTAGTAAGCCCAGCGACCTGCAACTAAGGAGACCCCTCCTTCTGGATGCTTCATCTTCTTTTTTGTTTCACAGGCTGTACCACAAGCAAAGGAGTTTGATGTAGACTCAAGTATTAGTAGAATCAAACGTAAAGCAAACGTTGTGAAGAAACTTTCTTACTTTTACGTAAGAGTTCTTCGTATATATTTTAAGGAAGTCTGAAATTAATCAATCCGCACTTGGTGTAGGAATAGAAAAATAGTATTAAGAGAGAACCTAAGGGTGGTCTTACGGGAGATCCGAGCTCAATAATGAAACGGTTCTTAGTTGCGGTGTTGGTGATAATTAAAATAATAATGACATTTCGTCATCCACTACAATGTTAATTAGAGTAAGCAAAATATTTTATTATTCGCTTCTCCTATGGAGCTTGACGCGTACATTCCTATAGCATATTAGTAGTGTCTTTAAATGGATGCCAGTGCTACTTTCCCCACAAATTGGATTACAGTGACAGCGTTAACTGCAACTCTATGTTTGGCCGTGTTACGCAAAGGAACCAAGGAGAAACCTAGATTTACTAAGACTATATAACTAATGCATACTTATCCATTGTTCATTTTAACAATGATGGGTACTCACGATTTTCGTGTTCCATACAGATATTTTGACCCAATTACAAGATTATGGTCTCGGCAAAAGGCAGTAGCGGGGAGAAACTTGAAATTGATACTTTACAGGCACTAATAACAGGTGAACTTGTCAACTTTAGATCTCCGATGAGCCTGTCAACTTTACGTCTGCATATTGCATTTTATATTGCATTGGATAATTACAACTTCGGAAATATTCCCGTTAATTATAATTTCGTTCGCTAAATCACAAATGAAACGGGTTGTGACAAATATTAGTGGTCAACCTCGTTCTTTACAAGAATGTTATAATACGAATCGGTGCTAGCGTGAATAATTTCATGGGCTTCTTGCGTCAGAGGCAGAATTTTGACGTTAGTCTTTTGACATTGGAAATGTCTTTTCGTTCGCTCCAGTGTAGGCTCCGATTTGACGAAAAAGTGCGATCCCCTTATATCTCGGAGAGTTGTGAAGATATGATATTCAAAAAAAAAGTTCAAAAGACGCGTATTCACGAGAGCTGTAAGGTGCAAAAAGAATTACTCAAGCAAGTCAAAAACGAAAAAAGGTATGGCCGAAATAGTGAAAAAAAATTCAATTTTTTCCGAATTTTTAATATTGGCGCTCGATATTTTGGAAACGAAGAATAATATCAAAAATTTGAGAAAAATGCCTCTGGGAAATTTAGTCAGCTACAATTTGAGCCTAAAACAAAGACGATCGGGTTAAGGGTTCGCCCTGAAGCCTAACCTTTTTGACAAAATATTTTTTCGAATTCCGTAGATTCATTTCCAATGTGCTCGATAGTCGTGTGAGGCATGAAATCTGTGGATTTTTTTTTAATATTGGTAGATAATAATCGCAAATAGATATCACTCAAATTGCTACAACTCTACCAGTCTGCAGTACTGAGGTATTCTCCTCAACCGTGAGAAGACCTGCTTTATAGCTATGAAAATTATTATGATATAGAAAGTCAAGATTAGATTTGTATTTTTTCTGTTTTTATAATACTAAAAAGATTAGAGAATATAAAACTAATAGAGCGTATATTTTATAAATGTTTTACGACAATATTCGTGATTCTGTATATCCACCACAACTACAGTAATATACAGAAAGCCATACATTACGTAGTTATTAAAGATGTAATAATAATAATAGCAAAATTAGAAGTGTAATAATTTAGAGAACAGGAATAGCAAATTAAACCTGTTATTAAATTCCGTAATATAATAGGTATTGCCTGGTGCCCGATTCGTGGCAGGATCATGTTACTGTTTCTGCACTTGTGAACGTAGATTTCTTATAAATTGTCTCCGATTACCGGTCGCATTCTGATCTATGCAGTTTTTGAGACCTTACAAATGATACGTTGAAATATTTATGAGGTAATCTATGTGTTTTTCATGTGTACATAGTCTTGCTTAGTTATGTTAGTTCTAAATTTAAATTATTGTACCTATATACTGAATTGATGATTACGTATTTTACTAAAGATACTTTTAAGAACTTTGATTACAAGCAACGCTTGCACTTGAAGGTTTTGGCTCAGTTTGTAGTATCCGCGCCTGCCGAGCGAGAGGTCTCGAGTTCAATGCCGGGCCGGAATAGACATTTATGTGGTAGATAACGTTTGTCCTCGGGTCGTAGGTCTTTGTAGCGTAGCATTTGTGTATATCCATTTCACCCGCAACACAGGGATGTCCTACGTCGGAGTTGTGAGTGTGTGAACATTTGAAAATGACATCTCGAACAGGACTGTTGTTCTTTAAAAGAGTGATTACACTCATCGATGAATGAGTTGCAGTGGCCACCTAAAACCCGATACTTCTACGAGCAGAAATAAAACTATAATTCATTTCGATGTACCAGTTATCAATGGTGTTGTATAAGTATATTCAAGAAACAACTATACATATAAGACACACCAATTTAATTGCCGAATAATAAAATTTATCAAGAGAACAAAAATTGTGTTTTTTGCAAGATAACATCATGGATACTTTTATTAAATACAACTTACTCTTAAGCCTTATTAGAGTGAAACAATGTTGGAAAAAGATTACCAAAAAAAAATTTTTGGCCTCTACGAATACTTGTCTCGATATATATATTTTTTTATTTTGACTCTCTGACATTCGGAACAGATTAAAATAAGATACTTGGCATGTTTGTACCTAACTTACATTCTGGGCCGGCCTCTAGGGCACTTTTAGTCATGCAAAATGCATATATTTATATATTTATAAGATGAAATTAAAATTAGTCTAGGAGTTCTATTAAGAATTCTATTTATAAATAAGTGGGAAAATCAACCCCGAGTAAAGAAAATGGAGTAAACATGAAATTTATTAAATACCTGATAAATGAATAGCAATTATTTGGGGCATGGTTGTTATTTATAAACGTCAGGCACTTTTGAACGCGAACCGCCTTTACTGGGATGTAAACAAAATCTTATTTAACTAGATAGTAATTTATTATCGTTCAACATAAGCTGGTTTATGGAGCTTAACAAGCAAGCTATAAAAGCTCGAGCGTAATCGGAAGCACTCTAGCGAGCTTTTCAGGTGACCTCGTTTCACGTCCTCGGGAATATCAGGTGTGTCCACAATTCTGTTTGACTAAATTCGATATTATAGGATTATAGGTTAACACAATCTGAGTAGTTACTGCCCACAAATATTCTGAATTATTGAATCTTCACTCGCTAAGAGTGCGAATAATTATATACATATTACCAAAATATAATTTAACTTTATGTACTGTATGTATGTTTATCAGTTTTAATTCCTAAGAAGGTAAGTCGCCTTTACCTAGTAACATGTACCTCATACTAATCATAGTTTTTTGTATTTATAATTGGCCTTTTTACTTGTCTGTTTTACATAGTCTTTTTTATAATGATTTTTCGGCCTCGTATATGCTGTTCAGTTCTTCTGTTAGTGATCAATGACATTTCTAGTATAATTAATGTACTATGTAGCCTATGGTTTCAAATTGCGTATTATTTCTGAACATGGAAAGCTACATCGGGCGAAGAAGACCAACGAAAAGTCGGACTGTGCTAAATTCGATAAAGCCATGAACAGAATAACCCAAGTTAAGTAATACTAATAACATTTTAGTTTAAACCATTAATTGCTATAGTTAAATATTCGTAGTGGCTCCCTAATTGTCTTTATCAGTATTAGTTGATATAATATGTAATATAAGTCTCTTGTTTCTGCATAACTCTGTATCCTAGTCTTCCCCGTTTTAATTTGGAGCTTGTTGACGTATAGTATACACAACAATTGAACTGGCACCAATCACGGCTATATTGGAGGAACTCGCAATCTTTTTCCTCTTTGCCTCTTGTGACATGAAGCATCGCACAATCGCGGCGAGCCGCCTGGCTGGTGCACAACAAATGAACAACACAAAGACAGCTCTTCCTCCCCGTAGGGGTGAATGTTTTCAACGGATATCAAAGTCAAAATATCCTCGGATATGAATACTGAAGGTAACTTTGTATTTTTTGAAGTAGTTGTTGGTAAAGGAAATGAATATTTCTATACATATATCGTTGCTGAGTCCATTAGTAATTCATGATATATTATTATTATTATAATTTAATAATAGTAATAACGTTTCTCTTTTCTTTTTATGTTATCTTTTAAACGATCATTTCAATCGGCTAATAACTAAGGTCATGGTGACCCTATATATTTGTCTTGGCGGGACGATGGATCACAGCCACGATAGGTCCGGTAGGTGGTTCTGTGGTCTAGTAATAAACTTTATATTAAAAGGGTAATTCGATACTGCTTACACAATATATTCTAAAACCACGTCTGTCAGGGTAGCTAGTATCTTAATATACAATTACTATACATAAACACAGATTAAGATACACACAGACAGACAAACATTAAGACTAACGTAGGTTGTAATAAATTTTGCATCAGTGACAAATGGAAGGGATCAACGCACCAGTGTATTAAGATGGCTTTTCCATCTTTTTGTTCGTTTTACTTGGAAGATTAATGATGTCTAGTAACTTGGTTTTCCGCATCTCCTACAGAACATTAAGTACATTCTACATTCACACAGTAGATGGCGTTAAATACGCAACATTGGCACCACGACACCGAACGTGCGCAATAGAATTGGGAATTGTTTATAGCTAAGTACCACAACATTATGTGTCGTTATGTATACATAGTCACAATTTCATTCATAGACATATTAAGTTTAATATAGTTTAGGTGTACTAAGGCGTTACCATCCATCTTTATCCAAGCAAACCTTGCCTGTTTGCGGAACACCCTGCTAAACACGGACAAAGCTACCCTGTCTGTTCTGTCGGAGATCTCTAAGCTAAATACCACCAAGGTTACACGCAACGATTCTCGTACATGGTGTTCCATGGTGTGGTGGCGCCGGATTCTTTGCCTGCTTTGCTACCACCCTCATAATAGAATCAAATCAACTGTATAGTGTTTGGTACCGTACATATTTCGACTGCAGTAATAACTGGGTAATCCGTTTTGATGTTACAAATGACGGATTTCACATACCATCTGGTGGTCCGTCTACTTTTTTGTCAATTGTTAATATGAAAAAACTCATTCAACTAAAATCTACTAATAGATTTGTATTCATAAATAATCTTTGTCTATTTTAATGACAAATAAAAACCATTATGTAAGTCCAAGTCTACCTGGAACTATGTACTTATCTACATATATGTATATTACTTTGACCTGTTAAAACCGTTATAGAACGAATTCAACCAACCTTTTAAAGAGTTCAAAGCTCCGCCTCATTAAACTAAGGAGTAATTTAACTAAGGGGTGTTAAAAGGAGGGAAGTATGACGTCAGTACGTTACTTGGCACTCTCCCAGATCCCGGTCGCTCTCCCAGCCTCCTCGGAAGTAACAAGATTTCGGGTTTTAGAACCTTTTCTGTTTACTTGAATTTTCTAGTTCCTACTTAAGCAGCACGAATGGAAGCTTTGGAGTGTTCTCAAAGACCGCGCATATGCATGTATGTATATATTGAACTACACTAGGATTTCCTGTGCTGCTGGAGGCATGGTTATAAACAAATGTGACATCACGAATCCCCATGATCCGAGAACAAACATTCATGAACGCATCAGTCTTCAGAATTGAAAATAATTTAGATATTGTGTAAATACAGTTATGCGCGTAATTTTTTGCTTCTTCTACCGTTTCGAAAAGGTGCTTTAACATTGAGGAAAAGAAACACCAAAAGAAACTCCAATCATTTATATAAGAAAGTTACTTATGAACGCATCGGTATAATCTATGAAAGTTATATATCACATGTTCAAGCATAGGACGATTAAAAGTTAAAAATGAGACGAAATACGTATCATGGGGTCTAAAAAAAAATTATTAAACACGTATCCAAACATCACCCAGTAAAATAATCAATCCGTGTTATGCTTACTGTCTCTCTATATTACTACCACTATCATCCATCAGATCACTCGGAAGGTTGGATTTTGACTAGTACTAAAAACCTCGTAAGGATTTCCGAAAGACCAGGATGACAAGTCGATCTCCGTTGTTGACGTTAGATATGTAAGTCTCTTGCAGGTCTCTAGCTGAGTATGTCTTATAAATAAACTGACTATTTAGTTGTTTAGAAATATTACTGGATAATAATCCTCTGTAATAGCTAGATGGAGTAAGTTCTCGGAGCCCTACTACTAGCCTGGTGCCCATATTGCACCTGTATTTCTCCTATTAGTCCAGACTGCTACTTAGTAGCGCACCACTTACGACTTGAAACCATTAATCACATTTGTCCTGCGTTTTCGTGTAACTTAATTGTTACCTAGGGAAAATCGCCCCAATATTAATTACATTTAAAAAATATAATTAGTCATATAAAAAAGGTGTAAATAGCTCGAGAAATAAATATAAATTAAACTCAGAGCCGCTATAAAATATGCTGGTATACAAATGGGGGTTACAAAGGTCGCATAATTGAGTGTTTCGGGAATTATTCCTGTTGATTCATACAATGTGAGTGGGTACTTATTGAATTGGCGAGCGTCCAATCAAATGCATTAATTCACATCGAGATCATCCGTGAGTGAATTATTGGTATGTATTTAATATACACATGGCTGACGACAGAAATTTTCAGGCATCTGAGGAAAATATTTATACTTGGGTACTTGTTACTTAGTTGTTACTGTTGTTGTTGGGTACTTGGGTACTTTTAGGTCCATTAATATTTAAGTACGAAAACGAAGAATTTATAGTCTTTATACATTCGGACAAACGTCCTGGAGTCCACACCAGGCGCAGGTGCTCGTGGTCTGCTTTGCTGAACAACAAATGTGTCGAGCTGTTTGAAGGCGCTACCACTCTTTCGAAAATCATCCGGGAATATTTTTTATATGTCTTGGTTGCACTGGCCTCAGCTTCCATTTTGGCTGGCAATACGCCCATAATGCCTTTAGTGTTACGGACTCGAATGGGTGGCGCTGACCACTTACAATCAGATGTCCCGTCTACTCGTTTGTCAGCAAATAAATTGAATTAAAGTAAATAAAATAAGAGTTGTATGAATCTCAAAGATGTGCAAAATACACCAACTCGCACATGGTAAGCGTGGTTGATTTGGGCTTGAACAATCTCATTGTTATATATGTAGTTAAAATGTCAGTTAAACGTAAAAAGGGTGCTTTTCTGTAAGTTTTTGTGTCTCTAAGAATCCATTAAACCTCTGAACGTCTCAATAAGTTGTTCGCGATCAACGCATTCTCAGGTTTTACAACAAGATAATAAGCACTGTTGTCTAAAT
The DNA here is from genome assembly GCA_003671415.1 of Megathymus violae. Classification (NCBI taxonomy): domain Eukaryota; kingdom Metazoa; phylum Arthropoda; class Insecta; order Lepidoptera; family Hesperiidae; genus Megathymus; species Megathymus violae. The sequence goes on along the minus strand of PDGT01000046.1, from coordinate 861,394 downwards.
AGCTTGTCTTCGAAATATTACTGGCAATTTATGCCGACGTTTAGCTTTCTGGAACGATCTATATTTCAAATTAATTTTGAAAAAGGAATAATCCTATGTTCTAATAGCCGCAGTCGGCGGCATGCAGTTCCGTGTTCGTCCAGAAATAGTTTAAACGCTGGATCGCCGCATTCCACGCTTCCCACCGGCTGTTTGCCGGTTATATTAGTTTCGGCATTTCCAAACCGAATACGAGGTAGTTAGATCTGTTTCACAATGGACATTTTCCTTTGGTCCAAAATAAACAGATCGTATGTTCCTTTGTGAGATTATCTCGTCTCTACATCTGATAAATTATGCGTTTTACTTTTGGCTATTAGCCAATTGAGTTAGATTGTAATGGGAATTCTCAGACCATAACTAAATAAGCTTCATTGTTCGGACGCAGCTTGAAGAAGGGATTAGTGGCTACAAAAACGAACAAAACATCTCGTAAAAATCGCCCAAAAGCTACAGGCTAGAACCCTTATAGTACCTTTCGAAACACGGAAACAATTGATCTCTTGATTCTGCCCTACATTGCAATTTCTTATCTATGAAGCTTTGTACCAATGTCTTATACTATGATAATACTGCTTGATATCGAGTTGTATAGATACAATTATAGTGTTTTTTGTAAAATCTACTTTTTTATTATGATATTGTAAAATATGAATAATAAATGCAGGTTATTACATAATTATTGCCAGTTAAAAAATATACTTAAAATAAGTCTTACATATATATTTTATTTGATAATAACTTTTTTATTTTCTCCTAAAATCATGTTTTATTTATTCGATGTTAGTATAATACAGCAATAGCTGTCGTTGAAGTCAATGTAGAAAATGTCATTGCAGAATTTGTGGGAAAATATGAACATTAATTCTTTTAATAAGTTTTATAGAAAGTTCTAGTATTTAGTATAGTAGTATATTAGTAGTATAGTAGTATTAGTAGTATTGGCCGTATTGGGGAGGCTTAGAATACTCCCCCCAATCCCATGCTGGCAGAACAGGGTGTCGTAAGAGGCAACTGAAGCCAGGCTGCTTGGTGGTAGGGCATCGCGTAAGGAATATATTATCAGTATTATTATTAAGTCATTAATATTATTACTGGTATTATTATCTTTCCGTGAAGCCTGGCTGGCTAGCTACCACCCTCTTGCTTGAGTCAGCCGCCAAACGACTCGTCGTGTTCCGGCTGGGAGCATGAGAGCCAGTACCTTCTTTCTAAACTTCTTCTCGTTTCCTGGCCGACAACGCATCAATCATACCTTTGGTCATGCTGATGTCCCTGGGCGACGGTGACCACTTACCATCAGGTGGCTCGTCTGATCGTTTGTCGGCTATTAACATAAAAAAAAATAGGTGTGAGTGCGTGTAATGTTATGTTGATATTGTTACATTTAGCAGTCAAGATATTCAAAGACAATTATGCTGTCTATGTTTACTACAACAGTGTGAAGCGGTGCCATGCGGAACTACTCTGTCCGTGATCAATGTCTCTTGAAGCACACGTTTCTTAGAAATGCCTCCATTCTATCGCTGAGTATATCTTCTCTCATTGTTGATATTCTGTTTTATGCTGAAATAGCTTGCATATTGCATGTTTTCAGACAGTGTAACCTCAGTGCATCTTACAAATAAGTATGTACAAAACGCTAGGTACTTAAGCAATTTGTATTATTTGATATCACTTATTGTTTATAAAAATAAATAAATGATATTTATAAAGCATGGCGACCCCGGAATCCAGTAAGTAGAGACCGCGCTTGCCGAGCAAGTGATCCCTATTTCGATTCGACGGATAAATGTTTGTTCTCGGATCATAGGTATGTATGTATATTGTGGTACGTGTGTAAGTTTGTGCCACGCGCAATCCTAGGAATCCTAGTACCATTGTGTGAATGTTCGTATCTTGTGTACTGTTAAAGTACACTCCAAAGCACAGAAATGCTGAAGAAATTTTGCCAGTAGCGGTCATCTCTCCAAATACCAATACTACCCAAAGGTGCATAATTCATTCGACTTTATACATTGATAAAAATCATCGGCCACTGATAATTTCAAATAATAATCTTAATTTAAACCAAGCCCCAATTGTACCCTAAGTAGGGTAAAACATGTTGTTCACACTATATAGGTACATAATTTGCGATTCAATGTAGACTTAAGAGTTGCTTTTAAATTTATGCAACCAGCTGTCCTACCTCTTTAGACGCAGTACTAACATTGTTTTAAACTGAAGTTCCCGTTAAGGGAACAAAATATAGTAAATAGAACAGAATGATAAATTACTTTGTTCTGTGAATTTCCTATTTTATTTTATTTAACAACTGAAGTTAACCTTACTCATCATAGCACATTACGCGAAGTTATCTTACAGCTTATCTACTGCTTAATAACATTACATACATAATACATACGTATAACATACCAATAACATAACAATAACAGGGTAATACATGCTTAATATAATGCTTAATAATACATAACTTTAGCAGTGTACACATATTTATCTTGCAACTTACGTACTCATTTTCATTACTCTACGCATCTCTATAATTTTAGTAGAAGGCCCATATGTACATATTTTAAAGCTTTGTCAATATGGAAATAGCAAACATAATACCATTGGGTCAATGTCGATTTTGGTGAGACCGTTTTAACTATGTTTAAAAATAAATTCCTACCAAAATGTATACCAATAAATTAGTGAGGGCAATGTTTAATATAAATAATGTTTAATATATCTTAGTTTATATAACATTTTTATCCCAAAAATTCCAACATATCCTCTTCCCCCTCTAATCCTTTAGCCAAGTAACATATGTCCCCAAAATATTAAATATTTTATAAATAAAATTAAAAAATCTTACATGTATCATTAATTAAATTATTGTGTTAAGATATATAATTAATTAGCAAAACGAACTAATTTCCTACATATCCTCATAAATAATAGAATCTCTGAACAGTTTACCTGTACAATAAAAATATATAATATGAAAATAATATAATATAAAAATAAATTACCCTGTTATTAAGCAGTAAGCAATCAATAAACATATTTATATTCTAATTTGTACAACATACGTGAAAAAATTTATAAAATTACATCGAATTTAAATCCAAAATAATTCAATCACTTGCTATAAACACACTGATTCAAGTCATTGTTTTCTTCTACTACCGTTTCGAAAAGATGCTTTGCTTGCTTTAATACTGCGGGGAAGAAACCGCGAAACAAACTCCTCAGCACATCTTTAAAATCAACATATTTATGGCAATTACCAATTAAGTTTTGACCTGCGCGGAGTCAGTTGCCGACACTGGTAATCATCGATAATAGATCACACGAAGGTGAATAGAATGATGTTTCAGGTTAATTACAGATAACCATGGGTTACACCCATAAAGCGCTCACTTCTAACTCTTTTTTACTTTTAAATGTAGATATATTTTTTATCTCTACACTTTCGAGGCTATTCTATCTTCGTTCTCAAATTTATTTCTCCGACATCGAACACATTACCATTTCAATTAAGACCGTGAACTTTTCGATAAAAATATGTAACCTCTGCATATCTATCATTAGCATCAAAGACCTACCGCAATTCGATCGCTGATTCATCTGCTTCAAAATAAACACATTTAAACAAAAATTCACTCAGCCAGTCTTTGAGGCTTGGAGAGGATGCCAAAGATCTGACCTTCGAATTATTCCTTAATAACTGAATCAATATTTTGTTCATTTCAATATTTCATATATTAGTTAATTTGATTCACCTTCGGTATCGTTTAAATTTTTTCAACTTATTATTAAAATATATATTTACTATTTGGTTTGTAAATTGTATGAATATAACATCGTATGTATAAAATATCGCATGAGTATAAACATAATTGATTCGTGATAAATATGTCCCAAGTTATTAATTTTATGATTGTTATAAATACTTTTTCAAACAATACTAGCGCAATCCCGACCAACGAACACGGGAATAAACTGGGAATGTCTTCAGTTGTGATAATGTAATATGATGAAACTACCATAATACATGGTGCTATTAACAGTACAACTTTTTTATTTCGAAAACTATGTTGTCTACTATAATAAAAAGTTTACAAAGAAAATCGATCATATAAAAAAATCGATCAAGTTTTAATTAAAATTTCGTAGGTATAAACGGGTACTAAAGTTCACAGTCTTGAAAACCCCCACAAAAACCCAATTAAACCTTTACCATAGTATCACAAACCTAAAAATAATATCACAAACCTAAAATGTTCTCGATTTCTATGTAGTTCGTTCTAGTAGCATTTAACATCAATGTTTAAACGTGTCGGAAACGAACTGCGTACACGCGAACGTAATTAATCTAGCCAATAAAAGAAGACAACTACGCAATATGTGTATTACAACAACAACTACAACAGGATGGAAACAATTATGAGTTTGATCCACTGAGTATCAGAAAGAAAGAAAGAAAGAAAGAAAAAATATTTACTAATACGTCGTTCACTACAACATAATGTGAAACAAAAAAAAAACAAATAATTTTGACGCATTACCCGAAATCCTATAAATAAAATAATAAAAAAACTTACTAAAATATAAAGAATACCAAAAATGAAATTCTAAAACACTAAAAGACCTAGTATATCACAAAATTTCTATTAATAAAGAAGAGAAACTATAAATATCTACACTAATAATATTAACTAAAAACTTTTTCTAAACGTAATTCTTGAAATGAAAAATAGTAAATTAAAATAAAATAAAAAAGTCAATAAATGAGACAGTTCTTTTTTTATTATAAGAAGAAATTAGTATAAAATATTCCCAATTCCACGTCTGATCCACTTACTTAATTTATCGGAAGTTATTAAAATTAAAACACATTGGTAAGTATATGTTACCAACAGCTTCTATTCTAACAGCTAGCGAATGTCAGCATTAACATCTGAATGTACCCTTTACATCGTTTACGTGAAACTCGTCATGAGTTCAGTATGCGCCGTCGAAGGGAATGCGGGAATATTCCCCGTAAGTATACACAGGTTTTGTTTATATGCAAACGAGTTTATTGTTATTGTAGCGAACGGACCAAGGCTGGATATTTTTAGAGTTTAGCATATATTTTTTTTGTATAAATGTACTACATAAATTTGCTTATTAAATCTTGCCACCGAGATGGTTCGTAGATAGAATAACTGTTATACATGATATATACTGAAATATACATGTACTTGTACAAAGGAGGGATAGCAGTCCAGACTTATATTTTTTGAACTTTTAGACCGCTAATTTTTTGCGTATTTGTAAAATACTGGATTAGATTTTATTAAATGGCCGAACTCTTCTCAATCTAATCTAGACTTACTAGAACAGTTATGAGTTCATTGTGATGAATTTTTGTGTATTGAAGATAAGCTATGCTAAAGTAGTCGTTGAAAAGAAACATCGAGATGTAATGAATTGTAATTGCACTTAAAGTATAAGGAGGATGATGGTTGTTACAATGTTTCACTAACGGAACAAGCCCCTATACTGTTTCCATCGGCGACTGAGTCATCATTTCATCGTAGAATGTGCCACTCCCGATTTTAATAGCTTCGCAAGGCGGTATTTATATGCAAATTTATTTATTGATATTCATAGCTCGAGGGCTGCATTTAAAGCGGGGAAAATATGAATTTATCTAAAAATAAGCTAAGTCTACTAAAATTTGCGGAAAGGATTTTATAAGGTATATGTATTGATAGGCGATCAAAATGTTGGTTAGAAGACGGGTAAAAAAACCATACCAACAAGATCGAATACCGGTATTAAATTGAGTGGTAGGGAGCCAGGGACCTTCGAAAAAAATCTTGGTCAGTTGTTCGGCAGAGACCCCTTGGAACACGCTAAAATTTTATGCTAAAATTAAGAATTTCTACTCAAAATTTCGACAATTCATTAGGCGAAAAATAAATCATGTCATTACATTTCAATAACAATGTGTTGTATTTCGATCAAATACGGCACCAATATCTTCATGCATGTTGCTATCGTGAAAACGTGAAGTGTTTCGTGGTTGGGCGTGCATAACGTGACCATATCTCTCTTTGAGCGGGCAGTCCCGCCCTGAAGCGATGTCTCATTGTCCTCGAAATGCACAAAATTTACCGCTTTGATAAAACAAAAGCGTCACAGCAAGCCACCGTAAATTTGGGATTCGTTCCATACTAATATTGATCAGAAAATTAAGTCATTGCAATTATATTACACTAGCGGCCCGTCCCAACATCGTTTGAAATATATAAAGTGGCAATATAGCTTATGTCCATCCGGAATAAAGTGCTTATGAATGATAAAAGTACTTTTCAGATAGGTACCGTGGTTCCAAAAAATCACAGAATTCGCACTGCCTCTTTATAATATTAGTATAGATTTTTTTTTATTATAACAAAAACATATATTAAGTTTTATTTTGAAAACAAGTAATTTTCAGGCATCCGTTTCTTAAGGAAAACATAATTGGTCACATGTAAGCATCAAGTTCCTTTGTATGTAATATGTAACCACAACAAGTGTTTCTAATTACTGTGGTGATAAAGCGTTTAAAAAAGATATGACTAATAAAATTTTGCCGACGTCTTCTCCAACTACTGTTAAGTAATCCCCGCCCAGGATTAATATATAGTGTGTGGGAATATGAGGTGACTACGCGGAGGTAACACTGAATTTACATAGCCCAGCGACGTCTAAAAGGATGAGAGAAAGGGGAAGGGACCTGGTGCCATTACCACATCGGTGCTCAAGATGCATTACGAACAAGGGGAAAAGTTGGCTTTGAAAGAAGAATGGAACTCGTAACACAAACACTCAAAATAATTTGACAATAATACATGTATTAAAGCCCTCGTACCCCGACTTGTGACTTTCTTAAGGGATCGAACGAGTTAAGCAATTGCAGAATAGAAAAATAATTAGGGTTGATACTTACATATAAGTGACTGAGGGATGAAGAAAATTTCATTGAACGTCGACAGCCAAATTAAATATGAATAGAACTGTAAAAATAATCTTATAGGTTTAAAACTGTCAACTCTCTGTCTTTTTAAGAAGATATGGGATGGAAAATTCTTAAAATTTTATGTTGTGGGAACTTAAATATTTACAAATATAAAAAAAAATATAATTGATTAAAAAATTAAACAGATTGTTTACTTTCCGTGATATACCTACAATGTTTTTGTTATTACAATGATATATTTGCTACCTAAGAAATGAATCTTATGTTTCATTTCGACTACGCAACGATTCACTATATGTAAACACTCACATGGTCGTCTTTTTCATGTTTAATTATGCGACTCCAAAACATTTTAGAGTTGCTTGCCTTGACTTAGCGTCAAATGTCGTAAATAGTCCGTCAGAGTTTTGTACACTCATCATACATACTTACGCGTTCAATAATTTTACTACCGAATCCTTATGCAATCTGTAGAACACATAAGTGTTGCCAGTGTTAAAACCTTCCAAGAAGCAGGTCAACGCATTGATATATTTTTTTAATATTTTCCGTAACCAAAAGGAGGTTTGAAAAATGATGTTATATCTAAAATCTACGTAAAATTACAAGCTGATCCTACTTTGTAACAAGAAGTCAGTCTCACATTTATATTTAAAAATAAGTTAAACTTAACGCACCAGTCATGTATAAATAAGGCAAAGATGCAATTCGGTGTCATGACCTTTCTTAAATGCGATCATTGTAACCAATTTATAGGACAACTATGTACAATTCAAGGAAACATTGAACCATATTTATACGATAATAATACATCTATAAAAGGGAGATACATTTATTCATTTAAGCAAGGACTGGATATGGCTTTTATAATCATCGTGAAGTTCTTCACTAATATGATAATTATTATAATGATTACTAGAAACACGGTCGAATGTTTCGTAAATTCAGACACAGGATAAGAAGACGGAGAGACGTTTTAACTTCAAATGTGCGCACAGATAATAATACACATTTATTTAATGTATGCAGTTATCCTTATGTACTCGTAGCGAACTATCTGTTAAGGAGCAGTGTAGTTCTCTGTAAACATGTTGCATACTATAATATATCTCTTTTTACATGTTTCTTTATAAACATAACTAGTTCTTCACGTTCACAAGTAGTCATGGAACCCTCAGTTAAATCAGTCGTTTTATAATTTTTCCTAATGTCATATTTCTGAACCTTTCGTGAGTCAGTCTATCCCGTAGCAGTCGTTTTTGAGATTATTGCATTCACACAGAGATAGAGAATGCGTTTTTAATATACCTTTAAATAGTAAAACAAAATTTTCGAAATAGGTGCCATGGTTTCGAAGATTATTTTTCACATACATTACACAAAGTCACTAAAATCCCATTATCTCTTTATAATATTAATCAAGATTTTAAAATATATGTAAATTTTACGTCAAATAATTCAGCTGTTTGCCGGTCCTTTTTAGTCTTAACATCAAAATCTCTTATTTTATGTGTGCCGTATTTAATTTACAAATTAAAAACATTCACATGGTATTATGTGGGCAAGTATTATGAGCAACGCATAATCATCGGCATATTTTCCTTTACTGACATATGTATGTATTTCTTTCATCATCTTTGTCCAGGATTAGTTTGTCTCTATACATCATTGAGGCTATACCCGAAATGTCTTGAAATTCCCACAGATGTCGTTATAAATCGAGCGGGACACGTGCGTCGGCGTCGCCGCCTTGCTATGAATTATTTATAGAGACCGCGCTGATCTGCGGTTTCCGGCTCTCGGCCGCTTTCTTGCTTACTTACACCCACAGTTCATGGGTCATTTCATTTGGCATCGTCTGATGACTGTACATATACGGACTGTATTGACTGGTAACTCGGATCAAGATAAGGCAATTCAGGGAAAACTAATCAAAGGACGTTGAATTAAAAAATTGTGATTTATTGTAATTCTAGTATTACATACGTGAATTTAACATAGCGAAGGAATTTTGGAAGCCTGAACGTGTGAAGTACGCTGGACCCGTGCGGTTTCGTCGCCTAATTATTGATCAAGTTGAACGTTCATTCTTAACGATTGCTATCTAACGATATAAAAAAATTAGAAACAACAATTACTTAAAAAAGAGAAACAACAAAATATTATTATATATATACTAACATAGTGAAACGTTCGAAATCGCTTGAAGCACTTTTAGTACAATTAGGTATTTTTTTCTTTTTGAAGGCCGGTTAACTTTTTTTAAGAAGCTTTTTATTGGTCCATTTTTTCATGTTAATAGCCGACAAACGAGCAGACGAGCCACCTGACGGTAAGTGGTCACCGTCGCCCATGGATATCAGCAAAACCAATGGTATCACTGATGCATTGTCGGCCAGGAAATGAAAAGAAGGTAAGAAAGCAAGTACTGGCTCTCAAGCCCCCAGCCAGAACACGACGATCGTTCGGCGGCTGACTCAAGCACGAGGGTGGTAGCTAGCCAAGCACCCTTCACGGGAAGATAGCAATACCTTTTTTATGTTTTTATTTACCAAATTTTCTGTGTAAATATTCTTAAGTAACAAATACGGTATAATAAATGTTATTAAACATATAATAGGATGAGCAGACCTCGCAGTTGGTTATAAGCGCAACATCTGCCTAAGACATTACTATGTAAATGCTGCGGCTTGTCACCAGTGTAATCCCCTAAGTCCTAATCATGGTCAGCATGGGATGCTGTTGCCTTCATCGTCAAGTCAGCATTATAAGATGATGACTAGGAGTATTCATCATGAGTCTCATCACAAACACTTCAATGATGGCTTTGCAATGTAATCGGTGCCATAAGCAAACATCTCAAAACACGGTTGGATTATTGTAATCCGTTGAAGAATAACATTGTATTTTTCAAGAACATAATTGAATCCTAAGATGGTCAATGATGGACCGGTTTTGTAATGTTAATGTTACCACAGCGAATATCTTTAAAAATTGAGAAGTTCAACTCTTTATTTTCAGAATGCATTATCAGATCCTCCCCATATATAAAGGGGACCAACTCCGAAACATTTTATATACCTAAAAGATATGTCAAAATCTATCCATAAACAATGGACTTATACAAAAAGAAAGAATACATGCACACGAACATAGAACTTTCCTGTTTTTTCATTGGATTAAAATTGAATTTCTTTTATTGAAGTCGGTAAATGAAATAAGCGGATAAACCCTAAAAAATATACCATAAATCTATAGGAAGTTTTTCAATAATGAAGATAAGATCAGATCCTTTATTTTTGTGATTTCAGATCTTATTTTTTCTTTTGTCTGGCCACAATCTCATATTTTTTGATAGTTTGCAAAATAACAAAATCATCCAATTTGTAAATTCAGTTGAAATAAAACAGTTTTTCATATTATACTATCGGAAGGCGATGGAAATCCAAACAGAAGTCATAGTTTTATGGCTTGTAAGCGTAATGAATGCATGCCAAGTATCAACCTAATAATTACTTGTAACGGAAGCGGCCATATTGTGACGTAAGCGATCTCTGGAATGTGCTGATAGCGACGTGGGGGATCAGACGCCTTTTGATACATACATTAACTCGCAGATTAATGAACTTTTACAAAGTCTTTGTACTTTAATCGTACAGCGAGCTTTATTTGACATCAAAAGATTGCGTGTTCCGCTTTTTTAATATAAGTTGGAATGTAGTCGCGCAGTCAATTGTCGTAGCGGCAGGTAAGAATTCTCTCGACAATTCCAACATTTAACATTAACAATGTAAAGACTGAACAGATGCTTGTATATAGTCGTAGGAGTTTAGTATGATTTTTTTTTTTAATAATTTAAAACAAATAGCAGTTAGCGCCCGCTTTGGTAACATAAGTAAAATTTTAGTATTAATTAATTTTTGGCGTTATAAGCAACCTATACTCACACACTAATAGTTTCATATAAAATTTCATTAAAATCTGTTCAGTTGTTGAGTTGAAGGATGAGCACAAATAGACACACTATCACATTCACAATATTAATAGTACTATGATTTGTCATTAGTTTAATATATAAATATAATCCTAATAATTGAAACACGAACTTTAGACGGACGGATAAAAATTGGCTTAAACATTAATTATAATAATATCGATTCTCGGTCCGAATTGAATAGGCTCGTTTAATGTATTTCACGAAGTCACACCGGCGAAAGTTGCATAGGCACAGCAGAAAACATTGCGCTGGACATTTTATTTATCTATTTGCGATTGTAAACTGAAAACAGTATATCAGACGACTATCTCTGCCTGCGATATTTCTCTCGTGAATAGCCGTTGTAAACTGTTAGGAATTCTCGCTGAATAGGCTCAGGCCATTCAGAGATGAACACTGGTAAAGCCGCGATTTTACTGGCGTCGTTTTAAACACAGAAATGATTATTGTGCGCTTAAAGCATTCCATTTGCGTCAGATGAGCCGCTCGTATTGCATAAGAAGCATAAGTTTAATGCTATAACAATAATAGTTGTTTTGTTGTGTATTTCTTTGGGTTCACCTGCGTTGTTATTGATAATCTTTGTATTTTGTCTATCTATTATCACTATCTCTGTCTTCTTAAGTATGTAAACGTTAATATCGTGGTCACAGAATGAATTTCAGTTATTGCAGTTACTACATATCCTAAATTGTAATTGTTGATGAAAACAAAATATGGTAGAACAATTAATTTATCGCCATAAAATAGACAGTCGATAAAGTATGGCTTGTTCGGTTCGTAAATCCGTCTATGGCGAGTGTAGGCGCTAGTAATGCAGTGTGAAGGAAATATTATGCTATAAATATATTTTGATGTGTATTTCTAGGGCTGTAAGGACTATTTTACAGGTTCACTCCATTCGACCACCCGTATAAGATAGGGAGTTGTAGCCATTTCGCAACCTGACAACCATATGGTGCGTACACGACTGGACTGGAGTTTGTAGGAATATTTCTCACAATTATGCATTGTATGGTACCTAAATATAAATAACATATATAAGACAAGTCTAAGCTAATTTTTAATACTCGATTGAGATGCTTCTACGAATGTTAATGCGGACACGGAGTTACTCCAGCCTTCGAGCTTCACGACTCGCACATACGCTTATTAATAGGTTAAAGACGAAAATGAGTTTAATTTAGTTAAAAATTAAATGAAGATTAAGAAACTTAATGTAAAGGAGAAAATATTGATTAATTTAAAAATCGGAAAGCCGTCAGTTTAGCCATACTGACGTTCGCCTTGTACAGTCAGCATATACTTATGTCTAATCTGTCACCGAATTAAGACGAATAACTTGTGTTGACTGCAATTTCATATGAGGTCCGTTATAAGGTCACGAGCTGCATGTTTCTACCAAAAGTATATAAATATTAAACCGTAAAGGCTTACACACTGAGACGTCAACACTAGGCTTCCCTGTCGTGAGAGTAATGATTAAAAAATAGTAGGTATAAGTAAAGGTTTGTTGTATAAAATTAAAAAGCTGCGAAATTATCTTGAACTGTTTCATAAAAAATAGATTTTAGTTTGAATTTTTAGAATTTTTATTTTTTATTTTAGAGCAAGATTTAAGGGTTGCAGGGTTACAAAGTACAATTACGAGTTCGACTTAATTTCAAATGACGTGATAAAAATTGATTTTATTTAATTCAGTTTTCACATATTATGTTTATGTATTTGATAACAGAATATAATAATGATTTTATAAATTACATTTCAATGAGTCTAATTTCCAATGGCTCATTATTGTTGTCACTGAAAGATTGTCTTCAGTGAAATTATTATGCGTGTTCAAATTGCTTTCGAGTCTTTGTCACAGAATAGTTATTTAGTAACAGTTTTATTGTCAGTTCAATACAACCTGCAATTCATCATCAAATATACTCGTAGCAATAAAATGTTTCTATCCATACAAGAATGTAAGACCAGTTCTATGTTATTTCTTAGTTCCACTCAAAGCAAAACGCCGTGCTTGAATTTGCAGTTCAGTAGGCGTTGATTTTATGTAGGCGGGTGGTAACGTATAACGTATACTATATGTACGTGGTAACGTAAGCGGGTGGTATAAATTAGAACATTACCTATTATACGTAATATAAGTCAACAGAGTGTGTTAGACAATTTACAAATCGACTAATATCTATAGCTTAATAGCTATTACGTTACAATTTAGGTCAGATATCCCAGTAGGTGTACCCACTGAATATAAAACAATAATGATGTGTTGTATCAATGTAATTATTATCAAATAAGGCTATCAATCCTCAACCTATCTATAAGTAACAGAATAGCTATTACATGCCTTTTCGGTGATTTGTCTGTCAGGACCAATTTAGTCAGTTGTTAGATCAGTTGTTAACTTGTTGTTTACCCTTAATAGTAATTCAATGTATTTTTCTAACTAAGTAAGACAAAGATATTTCAATCATTAATCCCGCGAAACGAATGTATTAATTTAGAAGCTTACATATAAATTACATAATACAAATAAAATAAGCATATTGCTGTATTTCAATGTATTAAAAATATTCTTTAGCCAAACTCAAAAGTTAACGGAACAATCTTTTTTCAACTAGAGCCATAAATAAAAAAGCTTCAACTTTCCCACCACAATAATTTGGTCGTTGACCATCTATTTAATCGAACTATTCGTATTTCGGAGGTTTTGTAAGCGTTTGGACGGAAGCGAAAATTGGCAGAGACTTGAGGGACCTGCCAGCATTTTATAGTTAACATGGCTCTCTTTCGCGTTTCCATGGAGTTCGATTTTATTTATATTTCAAAGTTTATTAGGAATATACAGGTGAACATCGCACCACCATGCCTGAATACCGTCAGATTTAAACTCACTAGATGATTTCTAGAGAAGACTTCTTAAATATGTACAATATATAGCCATAAGTAATTAGTAAATGCTGTGTGTAAGTAGGAAAAAAATGTGCCTTGGGAGTTTCTTGTCGCTGCTCCTTTCGGGACTACTCATTAAGTAGGGATTCGTTTCGAAAATATTGTTTAACTTCGACGATAGCTTAGTTTAACTTTCGAAACGTGTTTGTATAAAAACCAATTTCGAATAAATTTTTATTTAATTTAATTTCAAACTGCAAGGAACATTACTTCACTTGAGCGCTGGAATCATACAGCATACGTGCACTACGACCAGAGAGTTTGATATCAAGGATGGATGCTCCATGACACAACTCTACACATATTTGGGAAGACTGACATTAGACACATTGTTTGTACAGGCACACACAACTTTCTTCAAGTGTACTCGTACAATCACATAAAATATTATCTGATACTAGCAAACTGCCCTCACTTCGCTTCGGGAAAACTACATACGCATTATCTTTAATTAATTTATATTTTTTTTATTTATGGACTGATTGCATTGCAACAACTTTAAGTATTAAGTGACGCTTACTGTAATACATTAATAAAAACCAGAACGAAATCGGTAAAGCCGTTTCTGAGATTAGTGCGAACAAACGCACAGACAAACAGACAAAAATTGTAATAAATATTGTTTTGTGTTCTATTGCGTTAACAAAGGCCTCTAATAATGTTTTTTCTCATATATCGTTCATGTACAGAAAGCGATCAGTTAGAATTTTATTATATTATATGTAGATGAGTTTAGATTGTCCACTTTAGAATGAGCTGCGTTCGTTAATTAGTTGAGTGTTAAAAATAATCGAATGACATAAATAACACATACTTATCGGTCCCTATATATTGGTTTAATCTACGTATAAGGTATCTACTATTACTACACGGCACTGCTGAACAGTGTCTTGTACTTTCCTCTCGTTACTGAGCAAATATTGACTTTGAGGGAGACGTACGAGGCAATACATTTCCCTTGGCTGCCTGCCATCTTGTAGATTGACTCGGTAGCAAGCTAGTTTTCTGTATAAAGAAAAGACTCAGACTGCAATGTTTTAACCAAGACCACGTTTAAATACTTGTTAAGATTTGCAAAAGATTTTGCAAAGAGATGCGCCAAATTTTTTTTGATAAAACATTAGTGATGACTCCGTAGCCTGTTGGTAGTGACCCTACCTCCCAAGCGAGGTGTCCCTGTTGAAATTATCGGCTGGGGCAGACATTTCCGTGTCAAATAACTGTTTGCCCGCCGGTCACGGTCATGGTTTGTAATGTCACATTGGTGTTACGTCCATGTCACTCACAACACAGGGAACCTAGTGCGGTGGTGTGAGTGTGTCAACGGTTATTTTTTAATATGGAAAACGTAAGATTATAACGTCTCATCCAACTCTCTCCTCTGTCAGCCAAGAGGCGGAACTTCCTTTCTAATGATCTTTTTTATGTACCTTTGTACATAGTTAAGATCATTAATGTTACACTTTGCCACGTACGTGTGTACCTGAATAATTAAATAAATAAATAAATGATATTTAGTTGCAATTAAGCATGCACTCAATTAAGCCTCCGTCCATGTGCTTGATACATACATACACTGTATACACAGGAACTGCAATGAATAACACATACTTTTATTATTATATACAAATAATACATAGTTCAATATGAATGTGTTCTACTATGTACATTATTAAAAAATATGTAATACAGATGTGTGCCCTCGTATACAACAGTAGATATATTTAACTCGAACGAAGCGTGGAACTTTTATACCACTATCTAGGCACCGTTCATAAATTTTATCTTTATTTTCACAAGAATTTTCCATCATTGTGTAACGCAAAAAAACCTTTTAGTCGGCACGAGTATGCAATTATGAATGTTGGTTAAAGTTTACCGCGACGCAGACGCGAGCAAACTGCACGTTGCTGTTATCATTAAAATATAGGAACACTGTGTCGACGACCGAAACGGGACATAGTTCTGCTAAGTAGAAATTATCCCTAATACAACGCATTTACGGTCAACCTAACGCAGTATTAGCCCAGTGGCTTTAGCCGTCTGAAGTATTAAAGGTACATCACCGGGCAAGAAAGAACCGCTTGTACACATTATTACGAAGGTCTCGTCTACTGCAACTGAAAAACGTCAAAGTTGAAGTAGGTTTAACCAATGGTATAATAGTTTTCCGAAGTTTAGGTGCATGAGTTAAATAAACATTAAAAACTTTTAAGACTTTTTGTCATAGTAAGTGTTATATTTAACGAAACGTAGCGAGGGATCGGTTACTAGTTCTTTATTAGTGAAATCTGTAACAAAGCAAACTTAAATCAATGTGAGCTATAAAAATGTTATACATTAAATTATATTTCTCTAAGATTCTGCGCCCTAATCTCATTTATCACTCAGGGCTGACTTCAAATTTATGGTCTGTACTTAATATTTTCACGTAATTCTAAGTCTCGCAATTTGGCATCAGGAAACATACAGAATCCTGCAAATCATTTCAGAGCACTCACCGCCTCGCTGTGCACGGCAAAGATAATTTATAATGACAGAGGCACGGCGTCAAAGGACTCGTTCTGTACAATTTAACTAATGTGCATATACAGTACAAATTAGTGACAATTTTGATGCAATATTGTTAAACGAGGCAACTATGATTACTTGTGGCGGTTTCGCTATACATATTAGTATGAATGAGAGTCTTTTGGAACGCGACAATCTGAAGCACAACTACACTGATGCGATTTTTAATAATATAAATATAGAAGGTTCTACGTTAAGTATATGAGTTAAATATGTTTTTTTTAAAACGCCTGATAAAAACGATTAAGTATTTAAGTGCGATTATTACTTATAAACGTAAACATCATGTTTTTCGAAGTAAAATAGGTGAGGGTTGCTAGTGTTAGTAACACTAGTTGTTAGTAATATTAATACTAGTAGCACTAGTAAAGTAGTACCAGTTGCTAGTTCCGGTAATACTAAAATAACTAGTACTAGTAGTACTAGTAACAGTAGTACTAGTTGATATGTATATTTCAAGTTTAATTCCTCCGTTATATGAACTATAATTTATGAACCCGCCACATGACAATACTGTCAGCAAAATGCAAGTTAATTTTAGCTGCTACACTTCTAGTTACAAACATTTATATACACACACATAACTTCCGCCCTAGGATGACCTGTATTGCGTATCGAATGGACATATAATGAAGAATGAACGAATGAATGACAAACACAAATAACCAAAAATAAATATCTACGATAAATAACTTTTGGTGTCGTAACTCGAAACCTGCACAGTTCAACAGGAAAACTAATCCAAACTGGGCAGACTACAGAAACCAAACTGGGTCGGCAGATATTTGAAGCCCGCAACCTAATTTACAATAGATATGTGGAATATTTTTAATATGTACATAAATATATCTTCATTCTTGTTGCAGGTAATCTTCATTCCCCCGACGGCCTCATTTCGCTGGCGTGTGAGTGCGTCATATTTAAAATTTCCGCAAAGACAGCGTTTTCCTTTCAACTCGGAACTCGGTTAACTCTAGCCTGAGTACGTTTATTGAATTATCTACTTTCATCGGATGTTCGTGCCCTGAGATAACGTTTTACATATGCGTGGGCGAGTTTGCGTATATTATACTATTATACGCTCTATAAGATGCGTCATACGTAATCAATTACGTTTTGTTATGATCAATAATAAAATTATATTCATTAATGGCGGCCATTACGAAGCGAGACCGTGAGCCCTCTTACCGCAGATTTACTGAACAGGTCTTCCAATATATTTGGGACTTACAGCTTCGTCCTTTGCCGATAAAAGATATTGATATTTTTTTCCATTTCATAATGTGGTATATAGTTTTTGCGACTCGTGGAATTTTTCGTTATTTTATCGCTTACAATTCGTTTGAATGTAAATTGAATAAATTTATAGTAAATTAACTTTCAATCTCACCCGGCATCAACCGGATTAAGCAAAGATAATAAAATTATGCGCTAATAAGCAAAACTTTTAAAATGATTCACAATTTATTAAACAATGGCGCTATAAATAAACTTTATAATTAAATGCCTGGCTATAAATATTAATTATTATTTTAATATAAAGGATTTCATATTTTTACATATGAATGACGGTGGCGGCTTCATCAGATGATTCAATGTCAGACTTAATTAAGTTTATTGTATTTTTAATCGACGCCGATACAATGATATTGGATCAATAAAATATTACCAGGGTGCGTTTTTAAGTTCGCGGAATGGCGGGGATGGAGGGTGATGGGACGCCCGCTTAGGTCCCTAAAGTTGCGCTAACTTTTTTAAATCCTGAAACTTCATCATCGTGTTATTTGTATAATACATTCATGTAATCAGTGGACTAGAAAAAGGCCAATGCCTTATAGTTCCCAACTGCTATATGTTTTTCAAGACTGTTGCCACGGCTTCATTCATACCGAGCATTAGCCTTTAAGCGCTCATCGTGCTTTCAATGCCGGTAGAGAACATACACCACACTATGTAGGTAGGCTTCACTGAATGAAAATTCATTAAAGGACGTGCATTCAATCCCTTGGAGCGCTCGGGAAAAGTTCAGTTCAAGTCTGTTTCCCAGTAATATTAACTTTGGATTCTTGGTGTTGTCTTTCATTGGTTGTAGGTATAACAAAGACCAATTAAAGGTCCAGTTTAAATAATTTTAGATACAATATAATTACGTTAGTTTGCCCCATTATACAAAGTGTTCGTAAAAATAAAGTGAGGCAAAAGAATAAAGCTTTTCTTTTTCACTGCTTTATTGAATACTATGCATTGCAATTGTCGCGGGGGTTTCTAATTTTTTTTATAAAATATGGCCCATGTTGTATCTTTTGACATGTGAAAGAATTATTAAAATTGGTCCAGTACATTTTTAGTTTATCTATTAAAAACAAACAAGCCAAAAAAACTTTTTTTCTCTTTTGCAATATTTTATATTATATTGAAAATAACATTGACGAAATATTTGACTATTTAGGCCACCCATTCCCAAAAATTTACGACAAGAGTAGAACAGAACAATCGTTTGCATTTTCGTTGGTACTTTCAACGAGAAAATGCAGCAATACTATGTAGTCATGTAAGGCAAAGGGTGACTCGTGTTCCCAACGTGTTTAAGAATCGCTGGTTAAGAATTTTTGCATTATTTAATTAAGCCTTAGTTACGACGGTATTTGTATTTTATTTGACCCATTTACGACTTAATTAAAATTATTTTTCTCCTAGATTTAACTTATTCATTTGTATAATAAAGACTTACTGTATTGTATTGTAATGCCCCACTGCAGGGTACGAGTCTCTCTTCGTAACTGAGAAGGCCTAGAGCCTACTCCACAGTGCTCTAAAATGGAGGAGTTAGTGACAAACCCATGAGTTTATTACCAACGCTATGCACATATGTACATATGTATTGTTATGCCATCCAAAGCCCTCTAACCTGATAAGCGACCACCATCCAACGTTAATAAACTGAACTGACTACTGGTCGTGTTCTCCGAAACACGGAAGCGCGCAAGCAATTTTGCCACTAGCGGTCACCCATACACTTATCGACCGCACCCGTAGTTAGGTCGGTCGATTACTTACGGCCGACACAAACCACAGCTCCAGAGTTGTGCAACGACGACCGTGCCAGAAACACATTCAGTTCTCAGTGTAATTGCTCAAGAATTATATAAATAAATTCTTTTTTTCTTTCTTGATTCAATAAATCTTTTCTCAATCGGTATGAACTCTATATAAAAGAATTTTCGTTCTCTTTGTAAGAAAAATACGCGTCCTGTCGCCCATAAACATGTCGTTCATGTTTGAAGACGCGTGAAATTCTTATTTCTCGGTGACATATTTGATTGCCTCTAAAATTTTCATAATGATTTCCCCATCATATTTGTCCAAAACCTCAGTAGTGTATGTGCCGTCAATGTATTGTTTAAATTTTCAACAAACCTTCGATCTGCGCCAGAGTACCTACTTTATAACTTACGACAGAACAAATGTATATTACTTCTGTCTTATAAAAAGTAATGTTAAGTTTTGGTTTTGTTATTTACTGAATAATTTTACATCCACCAGGCCATAATAGTTGAACTATAAAAAAAACGAAATACGTTTTCTTAAGAATGAAGATGTAGATGTATATTATGTAAACTTTATGATTTATTAACTGGTCACACTAAGCTTGAACTTTAATGAAGACTTGCAAGTATGACAAATAAAAATAATTATCAGAATGACAGTAACGACTGAACATAACATGACTTGAGTACATAACCTAAAACAACTTTCCTTAATGACATGACATAGAATCGTTGACAAGACTATAAATGGTATGTTTCATGTTCAGAGTCGTACCTGATCTAAAATAGTCCAAAGGAGCGTCGCGTAACGACGCAGCGGCCTGTAGGAAATGATGAATGATGAACTGTCCTGTAATGGCGCGGAAATAAGATGTCTTCGTACGGAAACGAGCCAGCATGGACGAGCAGTCGCTTAGTAGGATTGCTCATTTTGTGTCAGGCTGCAATCCATCAAGTCATGTTGAGATTTATTAAAAGCCTAGTCTTGAGGTTTCTATGGCTTTTCTTGCCGAAATAACTAATGCTGCTATTCCCGCGCGCACGTCGCGTCAACGATCAATCGCTGATCAGGCACGTCAAAAATTGAGTTCCGTGACGTTGACGTCAGTCGACGTGTATGGGGTATGAGGAAGATGTATTGTAATTCTACAGAATTACAATTTTTCATGCGACGGGTAGGTGAGATGACGTTGACATGACGGAGAAAAATAAATATTAATTTAGTTCGACTGCTGGGAGTTTGTGAAAAAATTGTACCGACATACCTACCTACTGACCTGTTTCGGTTAATGCATCGATCATTCCAGGTCATTTAAAAAAGTATCTCATATGTAGTCAATTTGAATGAGTTTGTCCTTAAACAACTGAGACCAATCACCATCAGGTGAGCTGTCTGTTATTTTATCACCTATTAACGTAAGAAATCCATCTCTGTAGAAATAAATTTAAACATTTATTTGCTACATACATTATTATTGTCCTTCAAAGACTTATTTTACAACCGTTCTGAATCCCTTATACTTATTCATATACTATAAGTAATCTCTATAAGGAATGAATCACGCAGTTCTCAGAAGTTAATACTCGAGCTATGGTTTATTAAACCCTCTCAACAACGATGTCTGTTCGTGCTCCCAAGAATTGATATCCGCTGTACAGACCTCTTAGAAAGGAAACTGCAAAACCAAAGCGGAATCTCATGATCTGCGTAAAATCATTTTAATGGATAGAAAATCAAAGTATGATTTATCTATATATTTAATATAATTACCTTCACCTTCATTGATTTTGTTACCATTCTCATTATATTGTATTTCAATTAATAATCCACTCGTGCCCGAATCTGATTTATGTATACAAGATTTATAGATTAATAAAATAATTATATCAACGTATATTTTCAATATCACGTGGAAATTTGAAAATTAAACATTTTCGATTATATATTTCTGTTAAATTTAAATCAGTAATTTGTGTTTTGTATAATATTTTAAGCTCAGTAGTCTCGGATAAAGATTGGAATAGATTCGGGGTGCCGGTCAAATTTCATTTCTTTCACATATTTTGTTTGACATATTTTTATCTGTATCGTGGCCTATATTTGTATAAAGACTTATCAGAGAACGTATTGTTTTAAGTGTTCTTGGCACTTTTGACTTTATATAACTCGTGAAAATTTGCCTCTCAAGTAGGGTTACCATTATCCGGATATGTATATACTCACTATGTATATGACGGAAGCAATGAACATAATGTCCAGCTACTACACTAAGATAACTATGACCTCGCAAGTGCTTACGAGCATTATTCACACCTCAAAGACCTATCTAAATCTGCTTCGTGTCAAAACCGAATCGAGACTTAACTGATTCGTCTACATCAAAACTGTATATAATCAAATACAAGAACGCAAAATGATCATTATCATACAATCAGATATATAATGATTGGTAAATAATATTAAAACAAATTTTATGACGCATATTTATAAGGCATGTGGCATGAGGTCAAAGAGAACGGGAGGCCAGGGATAGGAGCGACCCAGTTGCCAACACCTACACCCGATACGAATACCGCGCTGTCTCTTGTCAAGCTTGAGACGTTTCTGTCTACAAAGAACTCCGTTCGGCATTCGCAAATATTGGTACTGATACTATTCGACTATTCTTCAACCATTATTGAGGAAAAATGTGACAGGTCAGCTTTAAGAATAAAATGATTGTAGAAAGGCATATCACTCCCTCAATAGGCATCCTAATCTAACCATCCTCCCCTAGCTTTCTTTCACTGTGAAACATTTTTAACGTACTTCGGTTGCAGTATTAGAGAACCAGCTTAGAAGCTGGTTCCCCATATCATTTTTAGCCGATAACGCGTCAATGATGTCTTTAGTATTAGCGACGTCTATTACAGCCCGTTTGGTCATTTGTCCCTTAAAAGAAGAAAAAAACACGCTTTGCTTTTTGTAGGGTTTTTTTGGACTGAAAAATTTAGTAAGAACGTGTCGAACGGAAATAAAAAAAAATCGAATTGAATTGCTCACTCCAGAACCCGTTCCCATAGCGAATCAAAAGACTCCAAAACCATTTTAATTCAATAAGCATCACTCATCGTTACTTTATACGGGAGATTTAGTTAACAGATGGGTAGCCTATAGTCGTATACGGTCAATTTAATCCAATTTAGGAGCGGACGGCCCCCACTTTAGATAGATTGGTTCGGACAGAGATCCCGGGATGTTCCGATGGATTAGGTGTTGGCTTTTGTGTACGGCCGACAATCGAATTACAGATAAAACTATAATCTATATCTATCCCACAACAGTAAATTTTTTGATGAATGCGTCTGCCGATAGCAAGGTCTTAAGTTTGAGTTTTGGTTGGGGATATTTAAAATTCTCCATCCAGATGGATTCTCGACTGAAAGATAAAAGAAAATAAATATTATCTCTATGCCGAAGTACAGATCTTGTTCTGTGCTGTGTTGTTTATCGCCGTTATTTATGTGTTCCGGGAACTAATTCCGTTGTGATAACAAACAATGCTAACTCTTAAAACAATTTCTAGTAACTTGTGTTCGTACCGGGTCGTGCGAAATATTTGCATAGATAAGTGAAGGCAATGTACCGCCACGTTAGTCACCCTAAACAATGTTGTCCCTGGGGTTGATTTACAGATAAGGGTTAACTACCCAATTAATCAGTGAGCGAGGGGCTATTTGCGGAGAAATTGGTGTGTGTATACTTATCGCAATTTATTTTTGATATCTACTTAATGAAATGCAAACAAGTAGCATTTAAAAAAACATGTTTGCCAGTTTTAACTCATTTCCTATGAGCACACTGTGAAACAAAAACGTCCAATTGTTTGTGTTTACATGATTTTATCGGTTGATTTTAAATACTTATATATTATCTCTTAATGCCACTTGAAAATGAAAATGTTACAATACTTTTGCGTGTCTGTAAACAAAGATAGTTGCACATTTCTACGCATAAATAGGATACCACGAGAAGCTGAAAACAGAAAAAAATTCGCAGCAGCGGACTGATGACTTACTGAAATAAAAGTATGTTAATAGTTTTAGACGCATGGATTTTTATGCGGTTTTTTTATCAGTTATCTAGATAAATTAAAAAAGTGTATATTGCTATTATAAGATATAAATAAATAAAAGCAAATGTTCTTGAAATGATTAATTGGCCTTTGTTACCTATGACAATCAATAAATTTATATTATTATAACGAAATTAAAATTTCTCATACGAGTGTATCTATGACGATTTTAATGTTAAGTTGTTAATTTCTTGGCCCTGCTAGATTCAGCTCATCGTACCTTTCAATGTAATGTGATTAACACGAATGCTATGATTAATTCCCTATAAGTTATTGAAAATTTAGTGAGAAATAAATAATTTTAACCTATAATTGATATTTCACATCCTGAAAACAAATGATAGGTATATGTTCCGATGTTGGCATATCAACTAAATCTCTTCGGTGTTTTTAGATTTATTTATTATAAGTATAGATTAATTGACTTATCGTCTTAATAAGTACCCCCAGGAAAAAAGGTTTCATTCGGTATATAAGCAATACTACAAGTAAACGTTATTATTATAATACAGAAGAAAGACAAGTAGGTAGTAATTATACAGACAGTTACAATGGACAGGCAACAATGTTATTTGTTTTACAACTAGTATCTGTTCCCTAGATTCACGAGTTTATTTTGGTTGTGGCATGACTTTCTATGCGCTTACTCACTCGCAATAAACGACTCGCCTTAAAATGTAATGAAACAATTCACAAGTCACTGCTTTGCATAATGCACGACAAACGAAGCAAATACTCCATTACGTGAACACATTGACCTAGGTCGTGTAGATAGGGGTGATTTACTTCACTCACTTAGCCCTGAAGCTGTGGTTATGAACGCATCTTTTAACGGAAAACAGGGAAATTATTAACATTTTATTTCGCATAAATTTGTAAGAAATGCACTAGGGTCGTGCCGCTACTGTGAATCATTGAATGCGTGTTTTATTTATATTAACTAGTGTTCGCGTGCTGGTCGAAATTCGAACATAATTACGTAAGGTTATGTTTCCAATTTTTTTTATTATAAACACGCCAACGGTTACCAAACAAAACAAACATAAAAAACATAGAATAAAATGGTACTGAATTTTTTTGTCTTTGCCTATTTTATATAAATAATATTCTTATTTAAAGTTTAAGATTAAGAATAAAGCATTGCCTTAAACAGATTTGCTTACCTGCTCTCAATTTTGCTTTAAAATTCAAAACCTGTGAGAGAGAGAATTGCAAGATAAATATAACGAAAAGTGCACTGGTGTCTTGGGTTGGCGCCAACGTATTAAAATAACTGAAAATATTGAAACACACCGTGGAAAACTATCCGGGAGCTAATATAAACATTCGCTTATGTTTTTAGATCAGGAAATTGTCGTAATAAATAATTATTCTTCAAGTTATAAAAATCGAAAATAAAATATTTAATAACAAATTAAAGTAAATCAAATCTGATGGAGCAAGTGACCCAATATTTTAGACGACACTATGTTACAGGTGTAACTTAACTTAGGACAAGACAATCTGAATTACGCTATTCCGCTCGGTCATCACATAAAACTCCAACATTACATTTTTGTGTGCACGTATTTTGTTTGTACACGTAAATGTTACGGTGAGTACACCATTGAAATGAAGTTCTGTCCGCTAATTGGTATTAAATTCATCTTATGACTATGTGGCTTTCAGGGTTCCTTGATTTATAAACATTCGTATATCAATAGGTGACGAACGAGCAGATCGGCCACCTGATGGTAAGTGGTCATCTCTGCCCATTCGCATTCGTATTTACAAGAGAAAAGGGATGTGTGCGCCAGGGTTATTACTGGCTTATCCATTGTGCAGTTGCACAACGATTAGGGAATATTGATTTGGAGTCAATGTTTGGCGCCCATTACATGTTCAATATTAGATTTTTAACTGAAAAATAAACAATTTTGTTGATTGACCTCTACTCTCATACGAGAATTCGAGAATGCGAGATTGTAGCTAGGGCTTCTGTCAACTGTTTTGGTCGATCGAGTTGAGCAATTTCGAGGGGGTTATTTAGTGAACGTTGAAATACTTAAAGGCTTCCTAACCATTATAGTTATCGCAAAATAACTCTCGTTAAGTCTTGATGGACGCCTTAGGACGGCATCAGAGCATTCTGCCTTGGCTTAGCTCTAACCTCTCCAACAATCTAGGAGCTGTTCTTGGGAGATCTAATGGTTTGAAAAAGTCCTGGTACTGAACCCACTCGACTGATCTAATAGGCATTTGGCCTTTGAATTCAGCAGGCAGTCGACGTGGTAATTACGAGAATTTGCTTTCGTTCGCTAACAGGCATTGCGTTACGTCTAATTAGGAGGAGAAGCTCGCAGCTCGCCTGTAATTGGGTCTTGGAGCACTCCTCCGTCATATTTACACACACCAATGTACTTGGGTAATGGTTTTCAACACATTGTTTGAGAGAGTCTCTTGGTTAAGAAGTAAGAAAGTGCTCGTAAAACAGTGAAATTTTCGTTATCGCAGATACACGTAAACTCAAGATTCAAGTTAAATGGTCCTATTATTGGAAAATAAATAGACAACGAGGTAAGGATAAGAGAAATTAATTTAAAAAATATTGATTAAAAATCAGACGTTATTCAAATTAATAAAACCATAAGTTAAAATTACTAACAAGTTCATACAGCACAACATTCGAAAGTGGCGAGAGACCGGAACTATTTTTATGATAAAAAATTTCTATTGGGCCTATCGATCTTGGCAGCTTCATTGATTGTGTCGCCACCCAAAGTTCGTGTATTCTTAAAGTACGTAACAGTATCTAGTAAGATTTAATTTCCACCTATAGTGTACCTTTTATTTACTCCCATGCTTTAAGTCCTCTATAAAAGATTCTGAAACAGTTAGCTTATTGCCAACATTAAAACACGCAATGTCCTAATAACCATTATATCATCCAAACGGATGATATTATGTTGTACTGAGTTTCATAATAACACTCCTTTGTTTTTGTCAATCCCTTCAGTGCAAAGGGTTTACTCAACAGACATCCACATTCTTACTGCTCTATGTGTGGTATCGGTATGAATTTCGAAAAAAGAACATCTGTATGAATTTTAAAAAAGAACATTGTCATTCACGTGCGTTTCACTACCAGAACGCCGTGCGCCGTAAAAAAACGCAGGTTATTCGAATCCCCGCCATTTTTCTTCGATATTTTTATTATTTTGTTTACAAAAAAATCAGCAATTGAAGTATTTCCAACAAACTACTACCAGAAAAATCAAGACAGCATTATAAAAAAGTGTATCAAGATTTTATCAATTGGAAAATATCAAAGGGTAGAAATCATGTTGTGAAGAAGTCCTTTTAGTTTATTTCCAAGACCTATCCGAGAAATTTAAATCTTCATCCCTATGGACCTTCTACTCAATGCTCAAAAGTACGCTGAGTATTAACCACAATGTGGATATCTCAAAATATTCAAAATTAATTACCTTGTTAATAAAACATAAAGGAGAAGTCTATACAGGGAAGAAATCGAAAACGTTTACACGTGATGAAATAAATAGGTCTTTAAGCCAAGCGCCTGATCTAATATATCTAGCGATAAAGGTATGTTAGTTACTTACTTCATTATAACGTTATTTTCCTTGTGATATGATGAATAAATTACAATATTATATATTATTGTTTCAGACTGCGCGAATATTCGGAAACATAGGCGCACGCCGCCGTCAAGAATAATACGCTTTGTTATATACCGACGTACAGATAAATGAAACTGTAATTGTAGTCAATGGAAATAATACCAAAACCGAAAAAAACCACACATTTACTATTACAGGCAAACATTTAAAAATTTGCATAAAATATATCGCACTGCGTCCGGATCCATGCAGCAATCCGAGTTTTTTTTGACAATACAGATTTGGAAAATGTACATCACAAAAGATGGGGATAAACACATTTAGCAGTTTGGGTGAAACAATTGCTAACTATTTACAACTTCCTAATACTGAGTTGTATACAAAATCCACATATTAAATGTGATTTCGAATTCCATAGAAAATAAAAATAGTAAAGTGGTAAATATAAATATTCCGCCAAGTACATCGGGATCGGGACCTTCCAACATTAAAGAACCTATTCAAGTGGATTTTAATAATTGCACTATACAAAATGTTAATTACTACTAGAATAAATAATTATTTCATTAATTAAGTTTAATTGTATATACTCAGTAATGGATGATATTAGGTTACTAAGACTGGCTGTTTTAATGTTAGCAGTAAGCTAACTGTTTCAGAATCTTTTATAGAGGATTCATATTATGGGTGTAGATAAAGTCTTGTTTGCAGCTGTTGATAATGATGTATTAAAACGCTCATGTGATACTATTATCACACACATATAAACACACATTCGTGTTTTAATACCCCTTATTATACAACAGTTGCATAAAT
This sequence comes from Megathymus violae, assembly GCA_003671415.1. NCBI lineage: Eukaryota > Metazoa > Arthropoda > Insecta > Lepidoptera > Hesperiidae > Megathymus > Megathymus violae. The sequence goes on along the minus strand of PDGT01000046.1, from coordinate 833,231 downwards.
AACTATTATAGGGGAATTGTGTATTCTCAACCCAGTAGCAATTAGGAAGTCATCAAATAATCGTATTGCCCACCTTCTTTATATACCATCAAAATGTCTACCTGCTGACGTACCTTACAAAGGACACCACAATGAACGCATGCAGCGCTTAGCCACGAATAGAGATCCGTTCCCCGATAATTTGCGCCAGTTTCCACCCATTAGTTGCACAAGCATTCCTTCCACGTACGTCAGGAATAATCTATGAGACAATTCCCAGGTGTGGCAGTACAAGTGCGGGCGTTGGCGAGTGCTGTCCATGTAGGTCACGGTTGTGCATACGCTTGCCCTGTGTCTACATGGAATATCTTATTGCATTGAAACCCCTCCGGACCTATCCAACGAGCCTGCTTGCTCAGTCTGACGACTATTCTGATTTAAGAATTCTTCGAAGGAGGGTCAATTGCGAAATTGACATTTCTACGAATTCATATCGAGAGCTATATACGTAGATGGTGACAATAGCCCAAACTGCAACTAAGATGTTTGAGAGGAGACCGTATTTGAGAGTAAGTTAAAAAAAAAGTGTTTAATTAAAATTTCAATTTAGTTTCATTTTATTCTTGTTTTAACTTTCTGTGTTAAATTAAAATCTACATAGTTTTGAGCTGATTCTTTTCAGTTGTAAATTTATAACATCCTAAATCGTATTTTTTATTATATTAGTCCTAATGAAGTTTTAACCATTCTCGTGCCTTAACCACGTCGTGCGATAAAGGATATTTGAGGCCAAACACATCACGTAATGCCACGCCCTCTGCGCTACTAAGGCTTCATTTGATAATTTTGGGACAGGTACGTGGTTGTCCTTTAAAAATATAAAAATATTTTATTGTTACTAGGCCAAATTTTATACGATAAATATCGTTAACTTTCATCGTAGCTGATAAACGCGTTTAATAAAAGCCCCAAAAACGAGTAATGCATCAAAATAAAAATAGTGAACGCTCGAAACAGCAACTGGCGATAACACAATCAGCTGAGGGAAAGTGTGTCATCATCGCAATGGTACATTTTCACGTTCGCATTGTTAAGACACTAGAAGCTGATAGTAAGGGTAAAGAACGCATGCGCGATTCTCAAGGACACGTACCGCGCCTCAGTCTGGCGGGAGGCAGCGCCGCCGCCTGTCCACTGCCGCCTTCATGAGCCACGATGCGAAGTGCCGCAGTGGTCGCCGCGTAAGTCCGCCCCGAGCCGCATGCCAGACCCAGTAGAAGCCCCGGCTACGGCCCGCAGAACGACCTTAAGCGCCGAAGCCCCGCGGTTGCTCCGATTCAGTCTTGTAATTGGATTTTGTCGTTCAATAGGCAACGTTATGCTGATTTGATTGGCGAGCGCTTTCCGCTTCGATATTGCAGCTTGCTTCCTTGACTTCCTTTCGGTGCCTCTAAGCTTTGTGTGTAGTTGCTTCTTTGGTTTTCTTAAAAATTAAACCAGTATCAAATGCCGATATGAGGACTTACGTAACGTTGCATTACGAAGTCATTGGTGCATCACAATACGATATTATTATCGGAATGGGAGTGTAGATTAAACGGCGAACGTTCAGTGCGTGAAGTTAGTTCGTTGTGAATATGACATGCTGGGAGAGTGTAGGGCTCTTGGGCCCCTGCGCGTTGCTCACTTCATCTGACGTCCGGGTGAGTTCTGTAGCATTCATTTCAAGGTCATGCTCAGATCGCTTATTGTATGCGTTGCCAATTTAAACAATTCTTAAGGTCTCTGAAGTTGTTTCAACTCTTATGTTAGGTAAGAAAATAGCCCAAAATTAATTGTCCTACCCAGTGTATGTCTCAGCTCATTAAATGATTACGCATCTAATGTTATGAAAAACGTAAATGGGATCTTCTGGATAATCTATCGGAGATATTAACTAATTACGTAAACATCTTCAACAAGACAAATGTATTTAAAATAAACATTAATATTATGTGAGCCTTATCTTATATTTCTTCATTGATCATCTGTTTTCGTAAATATTCTTAAGTTAAACATCGTTGTTTAACGATTTCCTTAATAACCATTATGTTACTTCAGTCGTGGCCGAGATCTCGTAGCAAGAGTTACGACACACATAAGTATGGTCTCTATCGTGTTGCTGACGACAGAAGAAGTGCTTCAGCGAAATGGTTTTTGGCAGCGTTTGGACACTTTATGGATAACACAGGAAATGGAACCCTTTGAAGACGTGAAGCCAGAACACATATATTCAAAGCCACTGTCAAGAGATTACTATTACACAAAGTTTCCAGACATACCCAGAAGTGAATCTGAAGATGAAAACTCTTTGACTGTCAGCGGATTCAAGATTAAACATGAAGAATGGAAATCAAAGATAGGTATTCGAAAATTTGTTTTACGAAAGAGACATTCAAGCCAATCAAACTACAGTGTTAAATCTGGAAACAATACATCATCCTCTAATAATGTTACTAATAAAATTTTATCATTGGAAAAAAAAACAACAGTAAAAAACGAATTGACGTCGAGCAACAATGACGAGAAAGTACGAGCGTTTTTAAATCGACTTATAGAAAATATTCCCCCACCACCATTAGAAGATTTACCTAATTTGAACGGCTCTTTAATAAAACCACTATGCAACGAAGAATTAAATGACATAGAATTGCCTGATTATGCCAACTTCGAAAAAGACAAAATACTGCGACGGAATGATGAACAAAGTTTAATTCCATCTACATCAACTTTGAAAAGGTCGAAACGGAGAGCCAGTTTTAGTTTGAATTCACTGAAATCCGATGTCGACACGAATTCTTGGTACGAAACAGTTTATGGAGTATCCGAATTGATTTCAAAGTGTGGAAATGATGTGTTTGATTCTTTTAATAATTTACAAGCAGATTCAGATTATTTTATATCGTGGTCAGAAATTGTAAAAACTTGTGGATTAAGTGACAGTATTTTGAAAAGCAAAGAGACTCTAGAAAATATTGTAAGTCAGTCGCATGGCTTAGATGCACAGATAGCAGATCTATCACAACAGGATGAAGAATGTCAATATGCACAGTTCGTACAAAATAAGATATATCATACATTTATGATAAAAAAAGGCATTGCAGATTCGTCGTCGATGAATGACATTAATTGTGAATATTATGAGAATCCGCCCAATACTAAAGCCTTAGAATCGGATCCGACATTCTATGAAACAATTTATCGTTTAGTTCCCGAGAATGATGACGATGAATTGGTAAATGTCGTTTAAATTTAAGACGAAACCTCTGTAATTTCTCATCTAGGAACCTATTTATCACTACTATTGGCTAAAAAATAAATTTATTCTTGAAAAAATTTGCCATATTATTATTATTATAAACTAAAAAACTACTCTCGATTCACTTCAGAAAAACTACACCTTACGCTTAGAAATAGCACTTGCTTTGTTTTAGGACTGGATTTTTCGCGCTCTGTGAATTACAAATATATTAATTTATAACTTTTTTATTTATGGATGGATTGCAATGAAATGAACTTTAGGGATTAAGTGATGCTTACTGGAATACATTAGTAAAAACCATAACGAAATCGGTAAAGCTATTTCTGAGATTAACACGAACAAATGCACAGACAAACAGACAAAAATTCTAACAACTATTGTTTTGGGTTCTATTGCGTTGATAGAGGCCCTTAATAATAGTTTTTATCATTTATCGTTCATGTACAGAAAGCTATCGGTTAGAATTTTATTATATGTATGTATGTATAGGTTACATCCATTGTCCCAACTTTTTTTCTTCAGCTCATCTTCAGTTTTTGTTGTAAGTAAAATTCATTTGTATTTTATTCTTAAATATGGACAGGTTCAAAAAATCCTATGTTTTTGTTACAGCCTCCAGAGAACGAGTTGCAGAAGAATTCAGATCGTGTGCTCTCGGAGCACGAGCTTCGGGTTCAAAGGTCGCTACAGAAGCTCAATGTGCCAGAATGGTTAGTAACTTCTCAATATACTTTTTAGGTTTACTTCTTCTTTCATTGGTTTCAATACTTTTTCTATCTTTATGTTAACAACCGGGAATCATGCAAATTGAACACTTACTAATAAATGGGCACCACCACCCTCGAATATGTGTAATACTGTTGCTGGCCATGAAACAAGCGAAGAATCCGTTTGACTTATCTTCAACATTTCTTTAAAAAGAATAAGAAGAAAATAACTATCATAAAAAAAGAAAACAATAACTAAACATTCCACATCGACACTAGTCATGGTTTGAAATTGTTTTGAGAAAGCGAGCTCCGCTTCCACTTCAGGCGGCAACGCTGTGTATGTGTTACTAACGCCAAAGGCGGCGGCGACCACTTACCATCAAGTGACCTGCCTGCTCGTTTGTTGGCTGTTTACAAAATATATATATATATATTAGAAGATCTTTAAAAGGTACACTACCACACTACTCCGATAATTGTCCAATTATTTGTTTGAAATTAAATGAAAACTTATTGACCACAATAAAAAGATACTACGGTACAAATGGCGAATGCGTAATGCACTAGAAACGTTGAATAATCTACATGCAAATGAAGGGGAAAATTTCTATCAAAATGATCAGAAATCAACACAGTTGCCCAGCTCAATGAATCGAAACCCCACAGCTTTCATAATGAGTCGATCAGAGATTTCTGCCAGCAATTTATTTCGCTTTATCGTGATTATATACTCACCAATAACCATCCAAATTGAACATAAACGAGAATGGTTAGTGCCCGCACCAACGTAATACTAAAACAGATAGATCCAATTAAACTGTCTATTGGTTTTATTTATCAGTTTTTGGCTGTTGTTGGGACCTTTGGTCGTATGTTTTTACTGGTCTGACTAGCTAGTTAGACCAGTAAAAACTAGCTAGCTGGCTAGGTAAATCAACTGTGACATGTTTTATATGTATTACGATTGCACAGTTAAACTAGCTTCTATCTTCAACGCCCGTGATAGTACATGACGGCTGCGACCAATTACCACCGAGCTGCACATGTACCTACTGTTTCAGTTATTAACGTAAAATACGACTCCGCTTATTACAATCCCTTTAGAATATGAGTAGATTGTCGTATTCTGGCCGTATTGGGGCTGCCTAGAATACTCCGAATCCCATGCTGGCAGAACAGGGTATTGTAAATAGCAACAGAAGCCAGCGTGGTTGTTAGTACGGCTTCGCATAAGGATTACATTATTAGTATTATTATTAAGTCATTCCGTGAACCACCCTCCTGCTTGAGTCTGCTGCCAATCGACTCGTCGTGTTCCGACTGGGGGCTTGAGAGCCAGCATTTTCTTTCTTTCTTCTTCTTTGTAGGCCGACAACGCATCTGTGTTACTTACAGTATTACTGATGTCCATGGGCGACGGTGACCACTTATCATCAGAGGTGGCTAGTCTGCTCGTTTGTCGGCTATTTATATTAAAAAAAATTTGCATAAAATAAATATTACTTATCGAATATTATTACTATTTATGAAGAATTAATATGACTGTGTTAACATTGAATTACTTCGCTCTAGTAATATTATGTTAATTTCAGTATTATATCTAGTTCTATGACAGGTGTGCGTGTTAACACTGACTTAGTGACACAATAATTGTTGTCGTTAACTAATTCATTTTTCGTTCGTGGCTAGGTCTTGTGTTGTGCTGTAAATATTAGTATTTATATGAAAGAGTCCAATTAATTACTAATTGAAATGAATATTACCAAACAACATGATGATTTTGGAATGACACACAATTAAATCAAAGCTAATTCTGCGATGAAACCTTACATAGGTATTATGATCAATTAAACCACAGTGAATAAGCCTTAATAAGTAGGTTAATCTTAGTGTTTGACTACAATTAAGTGTTTATATAACTACATAAGTTTATCAAAGGTAAATTGAACCATAACTCTTGGTAAAATATAATAGTTATCGATTTTTAAACCATTCATTGTGATTTAAATAACCGTAACATTTGCTGAAGTTTCAACACGGAGTCAGATTTTGATCTAGGAGATTCTAGAATTATAATATTCTTATGGAAAACTTATGGAAAAATATTTATTTATATCTCTTGCTTAACAAATTGATTACTTGAATAAGTATTTTACAATAATCCGTCATTATTAATACTAATAATGCCCCGACTTCGTTAGGATTGAAAAATTAATGGTATCCATGGTCCATCCGGAATAATGTACCTTTCAAATGGTTAAACATTTTTTTTCAAATACGCGCTGTAGTTCGAGAGATTACTTTCCGAAAACGCAAGAACTCATAATTTTCACTCTCTCTTCATAATATTAGTTTATTTAGGTAATATGTTCGAAGCATGGTTATAACGCTTTTTATAATAACGAATTTACAGTGTTGATTAGATTAAACGATAGTTTGGGTTTATCTCGTTGAGGTTCATTTATTTTAATGTACTTTCTCACGCCAGCCGTCGCGACCTCCCGCCACTCTTTATTGTCATTAACAATGACCTAATTGCAGCTAGTGTAAATGACCTGACTAGACTTCTGACGCCAACGCTGTCTAGCTTCGTTACCACCTACTTAGTTTGGCTGAACTTTTGAACGGTTCTGTTAATTCTACCACACTGAATCATTAAACGAGAAACTTGTGTTAGACGACCACACTAACAAAAATACGTTTATGCCCGTTTGTCTTAGTTTAAGGTCTGAGTTGACATGGGCAACATTTGTAGTCACAAATTTAATGTCAGCCTAGGAGGAGAGTGTTTTTTACATTATTTTTTGAATTACGCCAAGTTACAAGGCAATCTGGAAAATATGGTTTTTAAATACTATAGAAGTTAGACTTGTTGTTTCGATTTACCGACTACATTGTGATCATTGCGGAAAAACCTGGTGGTGAATCTCAGTATCATGTTAGAAGATTGAAAAAGCACCTTAAAATAGGTGGGTCTTAAGATGAACATGGATATGACGAAAAACATGTCTAATGTCCATAACACACCTATGCCATATATTTTTACGGACGCTCTTCTCGATGTTGTCGCCGCGTGCACTCGTATTATCTAGGACGAATGAATGAATGAATGGTGTACAACTCCCAGAAGGTGGTCATTCGAAAATATAATTCGGCTGGGCATTGTTGGGCGAACTACAATATATATTTCCAACCAATATTCTTCAGTCTAATGAATACAAGCAATGTATGTTGTTAGTGAAGACTTATGGATTCAAAGAGTTTTAACTGCTTGCCGCTTCTGATGTTTCAAAACTCACTCGGTGCGCTTTGGAAATATATGTTATTTGTTTCGCTACCAGATGAGATTCGTAACGAAAAAAAACCGTTAATGAACAAACAAAGCTCAATGCAAGATCCCGACATAATTTATGTACGTCGTTGCCTATCGACTTGTTACCTTATTTACTAAGATAATGGACAACTCATAAGTATCTGGAACTAATCATTTCCATATCCAGTTCCACCCAAGTGAGAGCAATGAATGTTACAGCTCATACAAGAAGAAACTGCAAAATTACTTGAGTTAAAAACTAATTAAAAACTCTCCAAATTCAATCTATGGTTATTTTATCCTAGATTTGTTTACGTTGAAAAAGGTTGTTATAAGATTTGACGAATTAATTTCAGGTACAAAAACGCACCTACCCCTCGCGAGGGTTTCCTCCTCCGTAAGCGATTGTCTGACGCCTCAGCATCAGCTGCGCGCTGGAGTGGTCTCAATTCGAAGACCACGTCTCTCGGCAGTCTCGGTGCCAACGCGCAGCCACCGCCACCACAACTGTCTCCCCATACCACAAGTTTCGGCAGATGGTCTACTAGCCGACTTAATTCAAATCAAGTAAGGTTTTCTTCAACGTGGTGCTTAACAAAGCGTAAAATTAAATTTCAGATTTAATTTTATTTTAAACCGTTAATTTTGGTTTTAATAAAAAAATAAAAACCAGAGTAATTTATTAGTCCATTACGCACGCGCATAACCACTTCTGAGAACATTATCTCATGTTGTTGTTGAGCATTTTCACTACAGTTTGCTTACAAGAAAAGCACGATTTGCATCGAAATCCTTTAAATTTACTCTCAGATAGATATGAAGCTTGCAGCCATCAGCGTCTTTAAAAAATATCCGACCATATCGTACCGCTTTTACTGTACCTATCCTCAACGTCTTCGATGATTACATGTCCTAACTGTACCTCGTATGCTATCGCCAGACCTCACCGTGCTCATCAACGCGCAGTAGCATTCGCGGGACCAGCCCGTTGTGCTCGCCCTCAACCCGCTCGTCGTTTAGCGCTCGGCAGCCGTATCTCGGCTGGAGGAGTCAAGAACGCTTGAACAGTACCCCCAGAACACCTCACGAAAGGTAATATATCAAGTTACAAATTTCGAGTGTCATGTAGATTCTATTTTATTAATGTGTACTGCAATTCTCGTTTTAAATATTATGAATGACTTCAATAAAATAGACGCAAATTGTTTCCATTCGCCAATTGTCATCATCTTTTCCATTCGACTAGATATTTGAAAAGCTTCTTAATTCTTGCATAATCCTTCTAGTACGCTGTAAGAAATTTCTGCATTTTTTTTATCTTGGAACAGGAGTTAAAATCGTTAGTTTACGATTGTCCGAATCACGCGACGAAATAGATCGCACTGATAATCAGTGACTGTGATTCCATGCCTCAGTGAAGTCCGAGTTTTATCTTTTCAGTCAGTGATCCGTATGCACAAGTGATTATACTTGTAACATGTAATATTATTTGCATTAAAAAATTATATTTTCCTACGATTTTAACTCAAATTTAAACGTTCATTATACTATAGTACATGCTCAGTACTATTAATCAATGCAGACTTCAACTTCTATTGCCTGTTCTATTGAATTGATAAAGTCGCGTGCTAAATTGCAATGTTTTCATATTCTATCACGTTATAAGAGGATAAGCTCTTTTAAATGCGCATAACTGACAGCGCGTAATTATCATAAAACGAACGATTCGTTTTTAATTAAACCAATAACTCTATTATAGACTAGCTTCATCGATACTCCAGCAGTCCGTGTCTTCAAAAGCTTCTGAGGAGATTCAGACTTCTATAAAGGAAGTGACGTCGGCCATAGTTCACTACGTGTCAGGATTGGAGCCGGCGAACGGAGACGTGGATAGGCAACCTTCGCCGAGATCCAGCCAAAAGTTGTATTGGCTCGAAAGCTCTTTTGTCGGTAAGGACACTCCCATCGATAATTTCATCACATTACATTTCACAGTGTTCTCAAAATTCTAATCCTGTTTCGTTTTTATATATCTTTACACTTGATGTGTTAAGAGCTTTTTTGTTTAGCAGCTGCCTTTGTTCCTTCACTTAATTCGGACATACTAATGTTAATAAATTGTATATTCTATTCTTATCTTTCGGAATTTCACTTTTGATTTATTACGGTCGTTGGGATAGTTTTTTCGCTTTACTTTCGATCGATGTTCGTTCGTTCGATCGATTTTATAAACATCAATTAATGCAAATAAATTAGTATCGATTTCATTCGATTTTAATATTTGAAAGCTTGTTTATTGTTTGAGTTATCCTTGCTTAAGCACTCGGTAGTTTGTGTCGTATGGACATAATTGGTGCCAAAATTTATTGTGAATTTATTGAAAATATGAATGATTTCTTAATTGGTGTCTGAATTGACGCGCCTCGAAATTAAACCGAATATTGAGTTGAGCCGTATAGCAAACACGGGTTTAATTCGAGTAATCGTGGTGTCCACAGGTACGAAACCTCTAGAATCGCCACAAACACCTCTGGTAGTGTCCGAAGCACTGCCTCCCCCCCACCCGCGGCCGCCGTCATCCCTCCGCCTCGAACACCGAGCGGCGCCCGGTGAGAGAGCGTGACCACACCACGATGTACACTGCAGGTTTAGATAAATGCTCCATAGCGACATTCCGAATTTAAACCAACGTAGTCAGTAAACTATGTAAAATATTAGTTGTTGAAATCGTTAGTGTTCTTTTTAAATACAAAAATGGAACACGGTGGCGTTCTAGAATTTGTGGTACCTGATGTATTTTTCTGGCCGTAAAAACTTTATGCATTTAGCCTCCTTATCCAAACCCGCAGTGTCTTGTTAGTTTTATGTTACGTTAATTTTGTGCTGATTTTTGTATTAAGTTGTCCGTGAATGAAATCGTGATGTTTCAGGACTGAACGATTTCGTTTGTAAAATGTGTAATAGAGCTTTATATATAGACTGTGTTTAAGACTCAGGACCATTTTTGTATATGTTATTATTTTTGTGACATTTATTGCACTATTTTTCACATCTATCTATTCGTTTTGTACAAGTGCTTTCCGTTTGCAATATTTATAAATCACTGGCTTTTAGTGGCTTAAGAAATTAGTTTATGTGGCTTAATATTATATCTCGTTTTACTTCGATTTGACGGCTAACTCGACTGCGTTAAGAAATGAAGAAACAAATGTTTACGTACCCACTGTAGTTAGGGTACTTCGAATTTTAATACTGTCTCACTTGTAGCAAAGGAGGGCAAGAGACCGCTTGAGGCATTTGAGAACATTTGGCTTATTAACTGAGAGGTGATTACGTATTTGTCAGTGTTGCCAGTAGGTACCAATATTTTGGCAATATTTTGAAACTCGCCAAATAACTACATTATTTATGTCGATTTAATAGGTCGTTATTTATGAACCAATAGCCTTTGTTATTGCATTTCGATTTAGAATATATACACATAATTTAGTAATAAAAAAATTAAATACCGTAACTATCTAATACTGCACTAACTATTCAACATATCAGTCAATACTTTCAGCAATTTTATACGTTAATTAAATGAACTAAAGTCAATAGATTTACATAAAATTATTGCCATAATTTTAAATCCGATTTGATGAGATCCAGTTATATTACTGTAATAATTTTCGTTCAGTGTACAGAGTAAGTTATAACGTTTTGTGTGTTTTAATTTAAATGAGAATCCATAGATAATAATATAGCTAGTTGATAATTTTGTAGTGTAAATAATACGATCATATCGCTATATTTTATTTTAGGTGCTAATTTTCTGTTACCTACTTAATATATCTTTTATTAAATGGTTTCCTGTTTCACGTATTCTTAGGCTTTAAAAAGGTCACAAACGTTAGATTCGTAATATAGAAATATGCCTGTTATATTTGAATTCATAAAATTCACAATGCAACAGTTATCAGAACCACAATATAAGCGTTGGTGAGAAGTGACAATAAGACTACAGTCTAAAAATACAAGTTCTTCTACTTAAATCACCTCGTAATTTATGTCGGGACTTAAACTAGCCCCTCAGTAAATTATACAGGTTCTGATTAGGTTAGAAATTCAAAAACACCGACGAAATGAATTCGAATGCGCCACGAATTTTTCTGACGACATAATACATCTATTTGGTATTTTGATGTCTTGTTGCGTACGCCGAGTCTACAAACTAGGCTGTACAAGTTGCGAGTCATTAACGCGAAAAAAGAAAAATAAAGCTGACAGAAAAACATGAGAAAAGTATAAAAGTAATCGGCGCCATTTTTCATTGCAACATCTATTCACTTACTCTTTACGGTCTGTAGCTCTCTAGATATCTAATATATGTTTTCTAGATATATATAATAGTACCTAAAACAAAATGTAATTTATATAATACGTAGTGTAGAATTATTCGTTAGAGAATCTCCGTACCTTTGTGTAATAAGATGTGATGGATGTCCGTGTGAAAATATTACATAACATTGTCTTCGTTATTATTGTTTCAATCATTGTACTTTAGTTACTTTTTATGATTAAATATATTCAGTTTTATTTTATATTTTGTTTTATTTGTTTAATTTTTGTGTCGTGTGTAGATTTTTTATGTATTTATATGTCAATACAATTGTTAACTTTTGAAGCTAGTCAACTTAATAATATATTGCATTCAGTGGACCCCTATAGTAAACCATGAATGATTTCCAATGGTAAGTAATATTACTTTTAAATCTATTTGTTCTGAATGTGACACTTGTTTTACACAATTTTTGTTTGATTTTCCGAGAGCATTTTCTGTGCTAGTATTATCTGTTATAGTTATTTAAACGGTGTCCTATCCGATTTTTACAGCATTTATTTTTTATTCTGTAAGTAGCATAAATATAAGAGCCCTTAATTATTCCTTTCCAATTGCTACATAATTTTTTGACTTGGCAAAAACACTTCCACGCACTCTTAATATTCCAAATTTTAAATTGTACCCTCATTCTGAAGTGTACAAATATGTAGGTACCTCAATGAAAGTATGATACTACCGAGACGTTATTTGAAATATAATTTAATTAACAAAACCAAATGACAGCCATTCATAATGTAGAGACCGAAATAAAAGAATCGATTTCCCCCTGTTTGCAGACTGGCAAGAGTCCCAGCGGTCCTTGAACTTGGGCATCACCAGACCGTCTCCTGGTTCCACCACCCTGGAGGATGTACTGGATTCCCTGTTGGGTTTGCCCTCTCAGCCTGCAAGAATACCCACCCCCCAGCCAAGTCCTAGGAAATCGTCGAGCCCTTACTATTTCATGAGTGGCAAGGTATACACTGAATGTGACTTAGATATAAAGTATATAAGTTTATTATATCCGAGCTAAACAAACAAGGGGGTAGCTAGCTACAGGTGACGTAACGATGAATTTAAAATTGACGATTTTTGTATATATTTTACCTTAGTTACATGCACTGTGTCTTGGCAAGAACAAAAAGCATAATAATATTGAACTATGTATAAAGCTGTATCAGGTGTCACATATATTAATTATTGTGTGACAACAATCTATCCAAACAACATAACTATAGCAGCAATAAACATTTTTACAAATCTGGGACCATATAGTTCGAGTTCTGTCAGTGCCTTCAAGACACTTAGTGAGAATGTCCAGGATCAGACATGTGAATGCTTTCCATGCTCCCGGTGAAGTCCAGCGCGATAATTTTAGCCCGATTCCGACTTCAAACGAGCAACTAGTATGTGTCAAATAAAAAAAGTATGAAAATAGGTAAACAGCTAAAGTACGAAAAAAAAGAAAATTTATACTTAATACATTTTCTTTGACTTTGATAAGGCTTTTTCTCCCTACAAGTACTATCATAGCACAAACTTGATACCCATCTCCGCAAACTCGTCTCGTGGAAACAACCACGGCTGAAAATAAAAACGCCATACCCCAGAGCCCGCGCTACGAGCAGCTAGCCAGCAGTGGCCACAGCAGTGCGTCCCCCGCCTCCCGCCTCCTGGGGACTCCCAGCGAGGGTCCTAGCTCCTTCACGGACCCCAGTCCGGACCCCGATCGACCAGGTAGGACCGATATGTAAGTCATGGCCGTTCCAATTTTTTTACTTACCTATCCTTCCACGCAGTTGTAAAGCACTCGTTTAATGGATCTGCATAAAACTGTTACTTCTGTGTAAAATTTTATGTCCGTATACTTGACTAGTCAAACTTAAACCATTTAACATCTGTGTATGAGAGAGTCGAGCCTTACACTGGAGATATATGGGCTGAGATGGTCAAGTAAAATTTTGGATGTAGTAAAGTAAAACCAAGCAGATATACTTATTAAACAAAAATTATAGTGAAATTCGAGATAAATTTAAGTTAAAACATGTAAAACAATTTTATGCGGATTCATTGAACCATATCTTGTTAGATAACGAGATAATTTTAGTGATTAAAGAAGTATGACTCTAACGTTGTAGAAAATAAAGTTTCTTTAAGTGCTTAAACATTTTTACTTACTACTTAAACCTCTTATAATATAATAGTGCATAGTACATTAAAATTAATAGTTATCTGTTTTTTCAATAGTATTGAACCCCAATCTGCCAAAGCGTAGACCGGAGACGGCAGCATTAAATTCAGTTACAAGTAAATTCTCCGTTTTCTATTTAATCAATTGGGTATTTATATTTTCTACACAAATATTATATACACAATATCACCTTCAAGCATGCCCCCGTTTAGATTAGTTGTACGAACCCCAAAGCATGCCGTCTTGTTTTAGCGATGTGGTTGATTTTTATATCATTTTGTTTGCTAGAAATGGTCCTGAGTCTATTTAGAGGCATATTACATCAACGAAAGACTTGTAAAGACATGTTGTATTTTCTCATTGTAGGCACGGATTCAGTTGATACGCTTGCCCCGATGCCGGACCCGAGGCGCCCGCGGTCAGCGCAGGGGGAACATTCTCGCAGGAGAAGTGAACCCTTCGCTAATCCGAGCGCCTCCTTAGACCGCCGGACCAGTCTCGACGCTGCAGCCCTTCGGTCCGATAATAGCAACCTCACTCGCAATGATTCCCGCGTTTCCCTTGCATCCCTTCAAACAGAAAACAGTACCGACGATGCTTTCGTCAAGTGCAAGTACCCAAAATGCCTCTCACGTGCTCCGTTAGCGGACGCCAAGAGGCATTACAAGACATGCCATAATTGTACGACCATGTATTGCTCCAAGGAATGCAGAAGAGCGCACTGGGAGAAGCATAGGAAAGTGTGCCTACATTCCCGCGCTAGTGCTCTCTGTCGACAAATCATATCAGCAGCGAAAGAAGACGCCGACTCTCTCCATCAGATCAGCACGGTTGGCCACAAAGGGTATCTATCTCAGGGCAGAGGAGTCGTCAAAGTGTTCTTCACGAGCCCAGAATCAGCAGAAAAGTTCACGACGCACGGCTATCAATATTTAAGCGAACCTGAATTTATTAAATGGACCGCTCTCCAACCGAACGAAATGGGTGCCGAACTGTACACAGAGGTCGTAAAACTGTGCAAAGCTTACAATCCAGAGACGAGGGTAATTTTGTACGTAGCCGTTTGTATAATCAGCGAGGTGCCGACGAAGGGAGCCGTGAAGTGGGAGCGACAAATGGTCTCCAGGTGTGCTAAGTTACGACTCAGCAAGACGGTGTCGGCCGCCATACAAGAGCAGAATAAGAAGCGCACTAGGAGAGACAGCAAAGGAACGCCAGAGGATAGGGAAACGCTCATATTAACTTCCAAGTTGTCCAACGCTGGAGAAAAAAACGCCGCCACAGCGCACAAATTCAGAGAGATATGTTTTAGGAACATTATTAGCGAACTGGAGAGTCGGGGGGTTGTGTTGAAGAAGCACTTCCCTGAAGTCTATTCCCGGTTGGGGGCATACGTGGACGGAACGAGCGACAGATTCATTCCGATGACTATTTATCCTAAGGACGCGACTAGTGGAAAGTCATTTGTGTGTGTGATCATACCGGACAGTGACGTGGACAGCGGCTCGCCGGTCGACGGGAAGGTCGTCACCGTAGATGTTGGGGTAGACCGCTCGCGGCATCAACTGTCAACACCCATGTAACAGGAAGTAGTCTAATATCTAAAGAAATACGCAAAGCAAGCTTTGATCTCAAAAGTTTGGTGCACATTGAATTAAAATTTTAATAAATTGAGGATGTGTGTCAGTATTAACTGACAGTTTTGTTTTTGAATGGAATTGTCCTGGAGTTCTGCTGACCTTGAACTTGATGGTCCGAATCATTAGGTTTTACTTAATTTACATCTAAACTATTTTCAACAAATCTATTGAATCCTATCTATTCTCCTTAGAACGTGTAATTAAAGTTACTAAGTACAATCGTTTGCAGCAAGTAACGAATAAAATTGAGACCTCAATAGAGTATTAAGAAGTAAATCCTATGAATCTTATAAACTAAAATCAACCAGTCAGTTAACACCAAAAACGACTGCCTATAAAAGACATGCTGTAATTATTAATTTATACTTAGCTAATTATTGCAGTTTTTAATTAATTCAGATCAAAAATTAGATATTTAGAAACATTTGATAATCTAAATCATACTTTAACAGATGTGTTAATTCGATCAAATTAATTTATTATGAACGCTACACACTGTTTAGCTTTATTGATATTCATAGACTTGACTGTTGTTTACTTTGTAATGTTAATAGTGTTAACCGCATTAGATAATCTAGTAAAATATACGATGTTAATTTTTATTTGTTGCGAGCCAGCTTATTGGTTGGTTTGATTATGTTATGAACAATTGCTTCATTTTATTAAAAGTATATTTCTTCCTATATATTCAACGTTATGCTACCTAAAACCAGAATAATTTGGACGTCTTATAACCGACAGATGAGCTGTTATCTTAAGTCGAGATGATTTTTTTTATTCATTATAATAAAATAAGTTGTTGTTTTTTTATATAATAGCAATATTTTTCCTTCTTAACATAAAATGCATAATGATGGCCGAAAACAATATCAAATAAGGTAACAAGGTAAATTATATTACGCGGGAAATATTTACAGCACACTGTATTATATTGTAAACGTTTCTAACAAATGTGTAATTTAAGGTGCATTATTTAGTCATTGGACGTATGAAGCCATTAAGGCACTTAATTTGGAACTTCGTCTTATTGAGCTAAAAATATAATTAAATGTATACATTGCTTACATTCCAGCGGTTGTTGATGTGTGGCACAAATTTTCTTAATATTTTTTATATCGACAAATGGTGCCAACGATAATTATCATTACAATATAAAGTTGTATGTAAAATGAAACATGCTTTGTCGTCGTCGATAATTTATATCGATAGGTATGCGTGATTTCTAAACGTTTTAAAATTTCCCTCTTAAAATAAATCATCTCTGTATGTCGACATTTTTAAAATATATACCTATGTCCCTTGTTGCGATTATTCAATGGTAACTATGTAATAAATATTTTTTCGTTAAATTACTTGTATCATAATTGAATGTTACTGTTGAATTTGTTGTCGTCGTCATGTTAATTTATTCATAAATCTAATTACTTTTTTAAAATACGATAATCTTATTAAATAAAATGCATATTATTGTCTTAATCTAATATTATTTACCTCGTTTGTATATTTTAACCGATGAGCTATTTACATGGACCCCGATATAAAAATAAATTTGTTTGTAAATATGCTTTGTTGAATAGTAAAACTTTAAACTGATAATTCATATACTTCTATGAGATTTAAAAATAATATACAGTAGTGTAGTAATACAAATATTTTTTTTTATTTCAGTATCTATATGTTTATTTAAAAATATAGGTGACTGTAAATAGCTCAACTAACAGTTTTTAATCAAATTCTTATCATATCATTGTTTTTCATAGTATGGAATAGAGATTTTTTATCTGCGTTTCAAGTTGTCTTTGTATTTTAAATAAATGGCCCAGCTATTAAAAGTTTTTTACCCGTACACAATTCCTTATTGCCAATGACACCTACTCTATATTTTTACAAAATATATAAAACTGACTATTGGGACATCCTACGACGGATAATTGCTTGATACGGATAATTGATGAAGATGCTTCTGTAACGAAAAACATCACAGACTAATTTGAGATAAACAGGAGTTCCAGCAGGTTTACGGTTACGGTAATATGTACGGAAAATTTTCTAAAGATACATTGTATTAAAGAATATACTTTCTATCATAAACTAGCATAGAGTACTGTAGTTTCTTCCATGTCTTTGTCTAATTGAAGATCCTCAAAATATTCTTTAGGTAAAATAATAATCCAAATTTGTCAGTGTAAGTGGTTGTGGTACTTTTCTTAATACATAAAAAACATAATCATATACTAACTGAAAAAGATAAAAACCGCTTGAATAAATAAAAAATACGAGCGTAGAGTGAAGTTAATTATGTAGCGTAAAAATATGGTTTTCCTAAATCTCCACATTGCCACTGCAGCGGCAGGCTTTGGATATCCATCCAGTTTCTTGTAGAGGCACACGTATTGTCTATTGAACGAATTAAGATCGTTGTGATGACGAGTAATTAGTAAAACAAGTATATTCTTGTTTCTCATCTATGTTATAGATAGAACAATTCCGCCTACGAACAAAAGTATCATTATTTAATTACGTAATTTTTATAACCGTTTTGAGAAGTAGGGTCACTAATAAAGTATATTAGCATACTTGGTTATATACTAACAGCCCTACTATTTTACCATGTCCATGTCCATGTCTGCCGACAAAATTTTTGAGCAGTATTTCGCGGCGGTGTTAGTGGATTAAGAGACTAAACGCTCACCACATAAGAGTAGTTGCGGTCCAGTATCACTTCACACACACTTCGCATTGAGAGCTGCTTATGACTTCTCCTTGACATATGAGCTCACTAAAGTTGTAGGTAGCTTCACTAAAATTTAAGGGTTATGACCCATACAGCCTCTTTGCTGGATCTTCTGCTGACTCTCCTATCCATCCAATAACTAAGCGGTAGTGGTAAATCGTCAAATATGGCACATCAGCTAAGCAGTTTGGGACGAGTTTATGGAGTTAGTTAGGGCCTCGTATCTTTGGAGGCAACCTTTTAGTGTCTCAGAGGATCCGGTTGTGTGCGATGACTCGATAACTGAGCAATCAATTGGAGGTATCCTGCATGGCATGCGCCCCCGTCGAGGGGGTGTCGGCCAAAGTATAGGGAATTCGGGACTCGGGAGGATCAACACACCCTTGGTGATGAAAGCTCTCGTTTTTGAGATCGCTCCGACTTTATTCGTGTTGAAAAACTAAATATATTTACATAATATAGGATAGGTGCCGTGATTCCAGAGATTACACCAACTCAAAAAATTCGCACTCTCTCTTTATAATATTAGTATAGACTAGTAAACAGCCCTCGCTTCGCTTCAAAAAAACTACGCCGTACGCTTCTAAATAGTACATGCATTGTTATAATACCGAATTTTTTATTTTGTGACAAACATAACTTTTTTATTTTTTGACAGATTGAAATGAAACGAATTTTGAATAGTAAGGAATGTTTACTGCAATATATTAGTGTAAACCATAACGAAATCGGTTAAAACGTTTTGGAGATTACCGTGCAGCGATAAACAGAAAAAACTTCTAACAACTATTGTTTTCAATTGTGTTGCGTTAATAAAGGCCCCTAATAATAGTTTCTCTTATATGCCCTTGATGTACAGAAAAAAATCAGTTGAAATTTTATTAATATATAGATATAATTAGTATAGATAAGTAATACCTACAATTGAATAAACCGTTCGTTCAATAACTAGCACTCCGCAATATTCGCATTTGTCAATATAGCTTTGCAGCGAATAATCATGATAGAGGTATTATACATAGAGTAGGGGAGACATACGGCTGCTTGTAAACGGAAACGTCCGAAGGTTAGAAAGAAAAATAAGATTGCGGTACCCTATCTGTCTCTCTCTACTAACGTATGCGTATTAAAGAACAGCTTGCTTTTCAAATAATAAAATCTAAACAATTTACAAATTACACACGTTTTTGTCATTTTATAAACACATCGTCAACCGCAGAAATTCAATTACAACAACAAACCGTCGTATCGTTCTATTATGCTCACTTTTCTCGCTAAATGCACATGCGCTAGAAAAGAGGGATATAGAAGGTACTGCAATGTTCTCTCTTTTTAACCGAAGGACGGAAGCCTGGCTTCCCTGCTCTATCTATACCTCTATGGTAATCATACTATTAATCTGTACAACAAGGCTGTCATGTGACAAAGTAAATTGATTGTCATATGGAACAAACAAATGTCCATCAATGTAAATTATGCAACAGACAGAGCAGTCAGAAGTGAACCTGCTAAGCTAAGCTATAAATAAATTATATCAGTATTTTGCATTTATTTTTCTTATTTTCTGTCATTTATTTCTCAGTGGAATTGATTGAATATAATTGACTCAGTTAAGCTCAGTTACTTTTTAATTCAGCTTCAGTGTATACGTTGAACTAAATTGTAATAATTTGTTACGTTACTATAGATTACGACATATTAAAGTAAATGACCTTATAATTGAACTTGGAAGTGATATCTGAACAACAATGGTTTCTTCGTACATGATTTACGCAGCTGTACCCGCCTCGGTTATAGTGGCATTAGGTTTGATTCGTAAATGGAGATCAAGAAATTGGGGAAAATGCACGAGCAACACTTGTCTTAGGGGTAAAACTTTCCTTATTACTGGTGCGAACAGCGGGTTGGGTTTGGAGACTGCAAAGGCGCTCGTAAGGCGGAAGGCGAGAGTTATTTTTGCTTGTCGTGATATTGCAAAGGCGAAGGAAGCTATAAGCCTCATACGAAAAGAGCAACCGACCGGTGGCGAGTTGGTAAGACTTTCAATTTATTAAATTCGTGAGATTAAATATAACTAAGTCTATAAACAAGAAATGTATTATTTTATTGACACTTACTAAATGACGCGTTAAATTCGATGTTCCAAATAAACAATTTATGTAATGAAAAGAAGCAAATATGATGCTATTATTAAATTCAAATTGTTTGTTTAAATTGTAACATCCGTCTTTTGTTATTAATTGTAAATATGTATGTAGAATGTTATATTAAATACCATTAGCCAGCCAGTACACAACTCCCCATTACAAACTCACACACATCGACAAATTAAAATTTGAACTTTGGTCTCTGTTTATCTAGAATGCTAATAAAGGTTATGCTTGCTTTATTTTAGTTTTATGACATTAACTGCCTACAATCTACTAAATGGTGTTTCATGGTTAAGCAGATACATGTGCTACTTGGTATGAAGAACATGTAAAAATATTTCTATGCTTGCCCGACTTACAAAGCATACTTGGACCAAACAGCCTTAATAGTAGAATTTTATTTTCACTAGATTTATTAATCAAATATGACAACAATATTCTGATAATAATTTTCATTATATATTTACATAATGTATGCATAGATTGTTGCTTTCTTGTCTATATTTACAAATTATATATTAGTTGGTTCTCATGAAAAAAAAAAATTGTCAATAGCATAGTTCCTGCCAACCTTTACTTGGCCAGTGTGTTAGGTTTTGACCCAAAACTTGATCGAAGTGAGGTCAAGAACCCTTGGTAACTATTTAAAATCGAACCTAGAAAGTATAAAAGATGTATTAGTATTTTTATACTGTACAAGATTATATATATATATATATGTCGGCGATACCAGTAGTTTTAGCAGCATTGTCGAACATAGCGTGGGCGTATAACCGTTTCAGACTTTTAATTTATTGTTAACAAACACTTCACACCAGGCAAACGAAACAAGTAACAATTCTCAGTGCAGAGGAACCGAACTCTTCGACCGCAGAATGTAAACTGTGGCTCCATCCGGCGTCACTCCACTAGCTAGGCTCTGTTGTAGCCGAGTATCGACGTCATCGCGGCGGTGCTGCCGTC